>SJYA01002291.1:1307515-1419251 GCA_006410615.1 Neotragus moschatus
CCCCCCCCCCCAAAAAAAAAAAGAAGAAGGACATAAGACACTAGGAGATGTAAAGGTATGACTATCTTACCTGCCAATCATCCCAAATGTCTACTCACTTTAGGGAGAAGAGGGAAATTCCAGTAATCACTTGTGAAGAAAAGGGGGGCTGGGGGCAGACACTGGGGAGGAATGACCCCCAAATCACCCTGCCAAATACTTCCCAGTGACTCTTTGGTCTGCAAAAGGCAGGGATTGACTGAAGGGATTTATTACCTTCTGTGTTGCACCTGATTGCAAGAGGTTTTATTACCATGAAATACAAGTCATCTAAGTTTCCAGAGAGGAAAGAAGGAAATAAATCCTGTCTGGAGCAGGGACAGAGAAGATATTCTCGAGTTTAAGGACAAACACCAAGATTTTCCCATTTGTATCGGCCCATCTATTTTCTGAGTGTGACGAAGTCACCCTCCTGCCACAAGCGAGCAGCTCAAACCCGTCGCTGCAGCTTTGTTGTCGCTTAGCTGTGCGGTCCTTTCACTGACCTGACATTTAAACATCACAAAATAAAGAATTCTGCTTGGAGGCCTGTGAGCTTTCCAAAAATATGAGGAGACTATAAGGCAAAGCAGAAATACATTTTAGGGAGAACCATGAACTCAGTGACTGAAAGAGACTTGTCCCCACACCCTTGCCCCATAGAATGCACCCTAGCCTGCAAAAGAGGGGCGAAAGGTCTCAGATACCCCAGCCGTGCGAAGGTGGGGAATTCAGACCAGTTCAGAACCGTGAGCCCGGGAGAAGCCTGTGTGTAGGATTCTTGTTTTATATGAGTGGATTTCCCTATAGAAAACTTGCAGCTTCCTTACTGACACAGTCTGACAGAGGGCTTCGATAGAGCCACGGCATAAGCGGGCTTCCAATGATTCAACCCCACCCCTGTGCCTTGCACCCAGGACACATTTCCATAAAGATGGGAGTGATGGTGCCTGGCATCAGAGCCACTGCTTCCCCTGGGGCCTGCACCTGCCTCAGGACAGGCTTTCTGCCTAGGTGAGAGCTGAGGGGTGGGAGCCTTGGCGAAGATAGACCAGAGCCCCTCTGCTGGGACCCCAGCTCTGAACGTGAGAGTGTGGTGAGGGAGGGGTAGCCGAGTCCCCCGTTGACGATCTCGTCTTTCCTTGATTTGGTGGGAGACACCAATCCAGAACTCTCGCCCTCTTTGCTCCTCTTTGGTGGGAAGAGGAGACTCACTTCTCTTCTTTGACATCAGTGTAAAATCTCTGCAATTGAATGAGGTGAAAAAAAAAAATCTCAGGAGAGCTGGAGGGTTGATGGTTACATGTTTCCAAGGAGATTAAAAGGAAGGGAAAGGGCCTGACGGAGTCTGCCGAGGGGCTATGGGCCTGGAGAGAGAGGGTGGTGGGGGCAGTCCAGGGCAATGTATCAGATCAGGAGTCTTACAATTCAAGAGAAAAAGAGCCTATAATGTAATAGCTGGGAAGCCTGAGAACTTGGTTCCACTTGAAAAACAGGAACAAGGTCTCTTGGTTTCCTTAGGACAGAAAGATCAGTGTTTCTGGATTCAATATAGAAGGGGAAAAAAAAAAGGAAAGAATAATGAAGCTTCTTGATGCCCCAGCACAATCTACTCTTGAGTACAAGGAGACGTGTGCCTGAGAAGAGGAAGACGCTAGAGTGGCAATTACTGCTTGTGTAAAGAAAAGAGACAGGGCAGAATTAAGCACAGTGAGCCCTGAGAAGCTCTGGTGAGACACGCAGGCGGCTATTTTCTGGTAATCACTCCGCTGTAATGTATGAACAGTACATGGAAAAGGTATTAGGATAATTTACTATTGGTTGTGAACAATAAATTACCAAGGCTGCTTGCTATTTTGCATCTCTCTCTAATAAAAAAAAACCCTGTGAGGGTCACAGGCAAGGTGACTGTAATACAAACATTGCCAGATATGGGAGTTTCCATGGCCGGGGACCAGAACAGGAGAGGAAGTGATGCACTCACATATGTGCCCAGATGGCAGAAGATGGTTCTCGGGTCACAAGGCGACCTCCACGTGGCTTCGGACAGGGTTTCTTCCCAGCTAATGTCACATGATGGAGGTTGTTCAGTCCCTAAGCTGGGTCCAACTCTTTTGCAACCCCAATGGACTACAGCAGGTCAGGCTTCCCTGTCCTTCACTGTCTCCCGGAGTTTGCTCAAACTCACGTGCATTGAATTGATAATGCCATCCAACTATCTTATCCTCTGTCCTCCCCTTCTCCTCCTGCCTTCAATCTTTCCCAACATCAGGGTCTTTTCCAATGTGTCGGCTCTTCGCCTCAGGTGGCCAAAATATTGGAGACGGGGAAGGACCTGTGATTTTCCTCTTTTCCAGGCCCAAGAAACACAGCTCTGAGGTAGCATGTCTGACTATGGTTTAAGGGATGACACAGTGACAGGTGATCTCACCATGGAGAGAAATTTACTGCAGCCTTCTTCAGACCAGGCCTGGTCTCCTTTCTGTGCTTAGAAGTTTCCATTTGTAGAATGGGAACCACCTTGGCACAGGGTGGACTGTGGTTACTCCTTGGAATGTTGTCCGCCAAGGATAAGACACAGGGCAGGTCTTATCTGAGGAGGCCTGGGCTCCTCCGCCGTCTTTCTTTTTCCTACACAGGATTCGTTTAAAGTCCCAAGGCACTTCTGGGTAAAGGCAGGGCTCCTAGAGGGGAAGATGCTTACTGCTGCCTCTTGTCCCAGAAAGAGGGTTTGACTCTGGAGGAAAGCACACTGCAAAGGCCAAGGGCTACTCTGGAGCTGGGATCCCTCTCCATCCAACCTGGCTTTGAGTTTTGATCCCAAACTGGAACCTTCAAGTTATTTCATATTTGGCCAAACAAAGCTTTTCTGTTTCTTATTTCTCCTTCTTTTCTTACGTAAGGACGCTGACCTAAAAGAAACCCTGCGCACTAGAAGTTTCTTTAGAAATAATGCCATTGCCTTCCTTGTGACTAAATCTGAAATTGATTAAGCTTCCATCTCTGACCACTTGAGTAGTGAAATGGATGGTAAGGGGCAGGCCTGGGGAACTGGTTTGGGCATTCTGAGCTTGGGAACTGGTTGGATTTAAAAACAGAATGTTTTGGATATTCAGCTTCTAATAAGGTCAGGTTTGCTTTGAAAGGTCAGCATTGGGGAAGCCCCCACCTAAGTCATAGTGAATGAAATCAATCTCCTCCTATTCTCCACCTTCAAACCACTGGGCCAGCATACTCCACACACACATTAATGCATGTTGCCTTGGCTAATGAGCTCTACAGAGCTTCAAAATGCATGGTCCTTGCGGATAAGTGAAGTATTTAGGCCCTTTCTCTTTTCCCAAAGCTGAGACACACACACAAACATGATTCTGTTTGATCTCCAGGGAAAAGAACCCCAAAACTAATAAACCGCAGATAGAAATTTTCATTTTACAGTTGCAATACCACCTATCAGAACTTCCCTTCCACCCTTTCCAAAGCAGAAGCATGCACCTGCCCCCTGGGAAAGTTAGCTGCAGGCATACTTGCTGCCATCTGTGATGACGCTCATCTCCAGGGAATGGGATTTGTCATCTTAGTCTCCCCATTAAACTATAAGCTCTTCACAGTAAGGCATGATGTTCCTTTCTTTCTTTATAATTCCCCAGAGCCCAATTTGGTGTTTCTCTGTGCCTACCAGGTGTTCAATAAACACTGCTGACAATGTAAACCGAGCTCTTAGCACTTACAAATGAGAAATTGCCCACACTCACTGTTATAGTTTTTTTTAAAAGAAAGATTGCCTGGATTCAGTGTGTGTGTATGTACATGTACGTATGTATGAAAGAGAGACAGATGAGAGCCCTGGAGATGAAGATGGCCTAAGAATGGACAACATTAAGATACAGAGAGATAAGGAAAAGCACTCAGACCTACAGTGAGACAGACCAGAACACAGAGAACCAAGGCACTCCTGCCAGGCTCAAATTTATATATTCATGCATTTTAAAATGATGTAGCCACATTCTGGTCCAAAATATTATGATTTCAGGTGTTTTTCCCTCCCTACACAGAACCTGGCTGTGGGAAAACAGACAGAAGCTGGGAACTACAGCCCAGACCTTGAAACACATCACCCACAACTCCCTACTGGGCCTTGGAATTCTTGCCACCCTTGGTGAAGCTGCCAGAGCTTTTCCTTTCAAATTAGAAAGTCCTTCGTGAAGCCAGACCTCAATGATGGGATTGCTGACGTTGAGTGTGACAGCTGCCACGTGACACCGGAACCAGCAAAGCCTGCTCCATGCCACTAGAGCGGGGAGGCGCCACGAGGTAGAAAAAGCCCAGCCCAGAACTGGCGGTGTGGACAAGTCAGGCCACTGACACCGTTCGAGGTGTCAGTCTCTAGGTCTGCAAAAGAGGACACAATCCCTGAGCAGCCCCGAGGCTGAAGTGAGGCTCTGCTGTAATGAGGTGACCAATGGGCACTTGGGGGAGCAGTGGGGAGGGCTCTCTGCCCCTCAGTGGGCAGCAGGGTCTCCTTTGGACTCACGGTCCCCTGCAGCTAGGAGTTCTACAGGGAGGCCAACTGGACTAGAAAGACAAACCCCTTACTATGTGATCACTCTTCTGAATTTTTTGACGCTTTAAAAAAATAGCTGTAAGAACTGTAAAGAAATCAGAACAAACTGGGTAATGCATAATCAGATAGTGTACCTTGGTGATGAAGAGCATGAGCTTTGGAGTGGCAAAGATCCACGTCTGAGTCCCCATTCCTCCACTTAGGAGCCATGTGACCTTGGGTGAGTTACTGAATCTTTAGAAACCTGGGTTTGCTCATCAGTAAAACGGGATTAAAAATAGTATTTGTCAGGACTTTACTGGTGGCCCAGTGGCTAGGACTCTAAGTTCCCAATGCAGGGGACCTGGGTTTCGATCCCCAGTCAGGGAACTATATCCCTCACATGGCAACAAAAATCAAAGATCCTGTGTGCCACAACTAAGACCCTGGAGCAGCTGAATAAATAAATATTTTTTAAAAAAGTACTTGTCTCACAAAGGCAATAGGAGGACTAAACAAGATACTGTGTCAAACATTCTGATACATAGTAAGCTCTCAAGATTGACAGCAATTCTTATTACTCCTTAATATTTCCTCCTATTATCTGGGATTCATGTTAATACAAACACAGTTACAAGTATGCCAGTAGCTTCGAGAAAAGAATAATGGAAGCAGAGGTCAGATAGGAGGGAAGTTGGAAGACACTATGCTGCTGGCTTTGAAGGTGGAGGAAAACAAAAGAGTATACAAGTAACCAAAACTGAATCTGAACAACCAAAACAATGTTACAGTGTAAATGCATAAAGACCTGGGTACTTGAATCGCAGCCAGGTCCAGAGTCTTCTTTATTGTGACTCTGTACACCATTCTAAGAGCAATATTAATGATGGCTACTTGATCGACCACCTACCATGTATCCAGCCCTTCATTAAAAGTTACATTTGTTATCACATTGGACCCTCATAGTCTTCATAGTCCCATAACTATAATCATCTCCCCTACTTTATGAGCAAGGACATAGAGACTGATAGAAGCTAAGTGACTTGCCCTGAGTCAAACTGATTAAGTCGGAGACTCAGGATGTGAACTCAGCCAGTCGGATGGTAATTAACACTGTAATCAATAGCCCACAGCACCTCCATGACCATCCTGGTGATCCCATCTTCAGGCTGGTGGCAGGTTAGGAAAAGAGCTCCAGGGGTGGAGGAAGCTGCAGTGACAGGTACACTGACACGTGATGGATTGATGGATTAGTAGGGAGACAGGATAGGAAGGGGATAAAGAAGTTCATAGAGAAAGGCTTCCCCAGCCCAGCTGTGCAGACCTGGTCACTTCAAGGGTCAGACAGCCTAATATTTCAAAGTCCCCAAGAGCATCATGATCTCACAGCACAGTGCAATCATTTTCATTCTGCCATCAAGAAAAATCAAATCGTGTGCTCNTAATGATGGGCACTTGATCGACCACCTACCATGTATCCAGCCCTTCATTAAAAGTTACATTTGTTATCACATTGGACCCTCATAGTCTTCATAGTCCCATAACTATAATCATCTCCCCTACTTTATGAGCAAGGACATAGAGACTGATAGAAGCTAAGTGACTTGCCCTGAGTCAAACTGATTAAGTCGGAGACTCAGGATGTGAACTCAGCCAGTCGGATGGTAATTAACACTGTAATCAATAGCCCACAGCACCTCCATGACCATCCTGGTGATCCCATCTTCAGGCTGGTGGCAGGTTAGGAAAAGAGCTCCAGGGGTGGAGGAAGCTGCAGTGACAGGTACACTGACACGTGATGGATTGATGGATTAGTAGGGAGACAGGATAGGAAGGGGATAAAGAAGTTCACAGAGAAAGGCTTCCCCAGCCCAGCTGTGCAGACCTGGTCACTTCAAGGGTCAGACAGCCTAATATTTCAAAGTCCCCAAGAGCATCATGATCTCACAGCACAGTGCAATCATTTTCATTCTGCCATCAAGAAAAATCAAATCGTGTGCTCCAGAAGAAAAAAAAAAAGGGGGGGGTGATGTATTAATGAGGTGGGTAGATTCCCTTGGGATAGTGCATCTATGTTGAATACCCTTTGACAATTTGCATAAACAAGGCACAGCCCTTGAATAAGATGATACACAATTCAAGTAAGAGTTATAGAAACTGCAATACCCAGGTGTATCTGGATACGTTTTTTCATGAATCCTTACCTTTTATTTTAACACACTGCTTAACTTAACCCAGTTCCTATCAAGTCTTGAGACAAAAAGTCCTTTAGTCCACTCTGCATTGCTCAGAATCATGCCTTTGGTGCCTTTAGCCAGGGTACCATTTAAAGGTCTCACAAACTAATTGCATCAGATAATTGAAATAAACATGTATTTATTGAAAATAAAGAGGTAAAGACTTCTTTTTATGGAGGAAAAAATGGTATTAGGTGGCTTTCTTGTCACAGGCAGCTGTCACCTGGACTTATAGTGTCCCTCTCCATCTCAGCACAGGCTGGCAGAGGAAAAGGAAACAGGTTTTAAGCCATGAGACTCATTTCCAATCAGAAGTCAGTCACAGCCTCCTGTTCATAACCTTAACTTTTTGCCCCTTAAAGTGAGATTTTGTTTTATGCCTATTCACATCATATTCCCTAAGCTCCAGAAAAACTGCTTTCAAAGTCCCCAGATGAAGCTCAGAATATGATATTTTGAAAGACATTTAAACCAAATTTGAAAAAATTTGAAGATAGGCATTTCAAATGGATATAATTGTGATATGATATCTTTAATAACTAGTCCTCTAGTTCTGGTTATCAGAGCAGGGAGAAACCTCCAGGAACCAGAAAAGCCTGCATTCATCAGCAGCCTGTGCTCACTTCACCTGCCAGCGGTGATTCCCAGTGGAGACAGAGGGGAAGACCTTCTCCCTCTAGGCTAGGGTTGCCAGATTTCACAAATGAAAATGTAGGACAGTGAGTTATCGCTGAAGTTCAGATAAACAAAAATTACAAAGAGTAATTGTTGTCCATAAGTAAGGGCCACCCAATATTTAGGACATNTAACCCAGACAGAGGGCTGGTATGGGACAGATGCTGGGCCCCACCCCCAGAGCTGCTGGTCCACTGGGTCCATGAGGAGCCCAAGCATCGGCACTGCTAAAGGTTTTCAGGTGCTGCCGCTGTGGCTGCTGCTGGGGGCACCGGGCTTTGTGCACACCTGCTACAGCGAGTCTGTGCACAGAATTCTGTGTGCCGTCTGAGTGCGCGTGAGACGTGGATGCCTCCTTCTGTAAATCAGTAGCTGCCTTTGTGTCCTGAAGCCTGTGCAGCCCAGTGGAACATTCCCTGTGGCACAGCATCCCTCTTGGCGTGGCATCCGCTGTGGCCATGGAGTTTCTTATTGGCTTCAGCAGTTTCACTGGAGGGAATAATGAGAGCTGCAGAGCTGGTCCTCTTCCCAGAGAGAACTAATTGTGTGTGAAGTGAATAACGGATAATGGGAATATCTACTTTCCCTCCCATTCACCAAGGACAAGTTATATCACACAAGCACAGCAGTGAGTGATGGAACTCCTCCCCTAAGCTGACTTGGTGGCGTATTACAAGTGATAGAGAGGCTCTGCGCTGAGTGAACTGCTTGGGTCAGTGCCCTAGAATGTGACATCCCTATCAGGGCAGGACCAGAGTGAACGAGGGGTACAGAATGCAGGAGGTACTCACTCTGGGGCTGTGGCAATGTCAACCTGCCTCACTGCAGCCTGGTGTCCCAGAGCCCTGAATACCCCATAGACCCCCAAAGACCCCTGCCCAGAACCAGCCTCACTCAGGATGGACCAGATCATAAACACGTGGTGTTAGGCCATTCTTTCTGGCAGTCCCAACAGCCTTAAATGATTTTTTAAAAATTTTTTAAAAATTAGTTTTTGGCTGACCACACAGCATGTGAGATCTTTGTTCCCCGACCAGGGATCGAAACTATAGCCCCTGTATTGGAAGTGCAGAGACTTAAGAAATGAAGTTCCGAAAAAAAAAAATTTTTTTTTTTGAGCTGAAAACTGACAGTGTTCATGGCAAAAGAGAAATGGGGGGAGGGAAGCTGGCAATCAGGAATAAACAGGATCAGTAACTGAGGGGAAAAAAAAAAGATAAGCAAATCAACACAAACAGGGAAGGTGTTAGGCGAACTTCTGAGCAAGGTTCAAATGAGTGAGGACATTTGGGTGCCCATTCCCCTTCCTGGGGGCGAGTGCACTTCTAAGCTACCCACATGGATAACTGCATTCCCTAAGTAAAAAAAACTGACTCTGACCCACAGGGAGAAGGAAGCATCTCCTAAAACACAAAGTCCCTGGGTGGGGGAGGAATGGCCTTGGGACAGTCCCCCATCCAAACCTAAAAGGAGATGGAAGAGGGGGTTGTAACATGTGCAGCTAATCAGAGAAGGAAAGCTACGCCACTCTTGGTTTCTGACAGCCTGTCCTAAAAATACAGTAGAAAACTGGCTTCGACTCAATAGGTGAATGTGATTTCTATTTGCACTTTGAGATAATAGAGAGAAGGCTCCTCAGGCTTTAACCCCTGGATCTATAGGTGCAAATAAAAATTACAGGATGAAATGTCACTCAAAGGGCCAATTATATTCCCCCCAGGGACTCCAGAGGTGTCAGACTCTCTGCAGCAACCCTGCTGTGTCTGTGAGGATGGGAGGCGAGGTGCAGGGGCTGGAAGGGGGATCAGGGCCCAGAACAGGGGCACCTCCTCTGTGGGGCAAGGGCTCTGAGGAGGGATGAGGGTGGCCATAGGCTGTATTGCTCTCAGAAGAAGCACACCTCTCAAGATTAGCAGCCAGCTAATTTGTTGTTGGAAAAAAAAAAAAAAAAAAACCCCATCAAAGCCGTGTTAAGGACTGAGATGTAGTAAGCGGTGGAGCAAGAAAAAGCCTGCACTTGAACTCCTAACGATGACACTCCAAGATGTCTATCACCATAGGGCATTTAAAAAAGAAAATCTTTGGGGCAAAAAGAACTCGTAAAGAAGCATCCTGTATTTATGTGGCATAAAAGGAAATGGAAAGCGTGGAGAACCAAAAGAAAAGTAGAAAATGTAAAAGCAAGAAGGGGTTGGAGTCTGAAATAATTATCTTGGTTTGGATATTGCCGCAGGACCAGAATGAATCAATGGTTAATAAAGTTCATTTGGATAAACAGCCCCACCTAAAAGACAGCTGCTGATTCTAAGGAGAGTCTCTGACAGTGCAAATAAATCACGCATCTCCTTTAACAATGTAATGCCTAACAGCTCAACAACACAGAAAGNAAAAAAAAAAAAAAAAAAACCATCAAAGCCGTGTTAAGGACTGAGATGTAGTAAGCGGTGGAGCAAGAAAAAGCCTGCACTTGAACTCCTAACGATGACACTCCAAGATGTCTATCACCATAGGGCATTTAAAAAAGAAAATCTTTGGGGCAAAAAGAACTCGTAAAGAAGCATCCTGTATTTATGTGGCATAAAAGGAAATGGAAAGCGTGGAGAACCAAAAGAAAAGTAGAAAATGTAAAAGCAAGAAGGGGTTGGAGTCTGAAATAATTATCTTGGTTTGGATATTGCCGCAGGACCAGAATGAATCAATGGTTAATAAAGTTCATTTGGATAAACAGCCCCACCTAAAAGACAGCTGCTGATTCTAAGGAGAGTCTCTGACAGTGCAAATAAATCACGCATCTCCTTTAACAATGTAATGCCTAACAGCTCAACAACACAGAAAGTTTCTGGGGAACATGTAGGAAGGTGAGGACCTGGACTGTCTTGGTCCTCTTAATCCTGAAGCCTTTATTTCCTCAAGGGGCCATGGCTCTTAAGCTCTCGCATGAGGAAATGATTTATTTCCAACTATGGGGCGTGCAAAGCAATATCAGAGTCTGCCAGTGGTGATTTCCAAGCAGAAAGTTGACATCCGCCTCAACTTTAACATGCCACTGCTTTTGGTGCAAATAAGGCTGCTCGCCCTCTCCCTTGGATGATGAATTATGCATGGGCTTCTTGGTCCTTTGGTCCAAGTCACATGTCAAAAAATAAAAATCAGAATTAATGTGAACTGGAGGGCTTATTTTCACAAACAGGGCCCTCTGTGTCAGCCTAGGCAAATTTTAAAAATGCAAGAGGATAAATATTCACTGTCTGGTTTGGATGAAGTTTGAATTTGATTATTTTTCTGCTCCTCATGCATTATAAAAAAGGATAACATTATTAAGAGAAAATGGCCTCTGTAAGATTGGCTTTAAATATATTCGCACCACAACCGAAATCAGTATAAATGCTCTGTTATTTCCATTAAATATACAATAGTTCATCATTGTGTTCACGACCCAGTTACAAAGCTCCTAATTCTGCAGCTACTTTTGGTTTCTTAGAATGAAGGAGACAGCGAGCATTCTAAAGAATAAAGTACTTTCCATTTAAACTTTTAAACTTTAAAGCTGGGTATAGGGAGCTAGAAAGAACAGGGATCAATGTGAAGAGTCCAAAAAACAGAGCTTTGGTGATCAGACTGCAAAATGGCTGAACCATGGTGTATGGGTGACTCTGTGTTTCCCTTTGTTACTTGCCAGCTTCCCAGGTGGTTCAGTGGTCAAGAATCCACCTGCCAAGGCAGGAGACGTGGGTTCAATCCTTGGGTTGGGAAGATCCCCTGGAGGAGGGCACCGCAACCCACTCCAGTATTCTTGCCTGGGAAATCCCATGGACAGAGGAAGCTGGCAGGCTACAGTCCCCGGGGTTGCAAAGAGTCAGACACGACTGAGCAACTAAACAATTGCCATCTTATTAGAGAAACATGCACTCGATCAGCAGTCGAGTCTCAAGGCAGAGCTGAGAACCAGAGCCTCCATCGGCCCCTACCTTGACAGATGGGCAGATTGTCCCACGTTCCGTCATCACGACATAATGAAACCACATTGTATAGGTCGGGGTACCGGATCTTGAATCCTTCATGACAAGTGATGATTAGCTTATCTCCATGTCTGTATGTCTTGTTATGAATCTCAGCATCTTCAATTTGCGGGATGCGGCAATCTGCAATTGTGCAAAAAGGATCCATTATTATTGGAATTCAGAGCCATTGTGGTTCACAGCTTCACAAGAAAGCTCTTATTTTCAGACTTGGTCTCGACCTACACAGCAACCTGATAAACGGTTCCTTATTTATCACTAAGGCTCAGGTCCCAAAGAGAAGCAGTAGAAGCTGCAGAATCTCCTTCACAAAGAAACAGGAAGAGGAGTTGTGGGTGCAGAGGTCCAAGCCCAAAAGGAACCTGGTTTTCTGCCTTCAGCACTTCCCACCCTATAGCTGAGCTTACAGATAATTCTGGAAACAAATGAAGAAAGACCAAAGCTGGGGGTTCACCTGAACTGTCCGGCGGGTTGCCCACTTGGTGGCGTCTGTGGATGGTACACAGTACCAAACAGCTTGGCTGGCTGGTCTCACCCAGTTCTGCTGCCTCTGCCTGGGGGGTCAGGGCCAGAGCCTGATAAGGAAATAGGCTTTGCAGAACAGCAGGGGGCTGAGCTGTGGCTGTATTGGCTGTTAGCATTTCCCATCCACCTTATCTGTTTTTGAAAAGATAATTTTGAATAACTAGAGCAGCACCTACTACTGCCACTATCACAAAGGCTCAGAGGAAGCAGCTACTGTCTCCTAAAAACAGTGTCAGAGCAGAAGCTAATCATCACTTGTCCTGAACGAGTCAAGATCTGGTGCCTCGACCTACTGGAAAAGGAAATGGCACCCACTCCAGTACTCTTGCCTGGAGAATCCCATGGACAGAGGAGCCTAGCGGGCAATAGTTAATAGGGTCACAAAGAGTCAGACACAACTGACTGTGTCAGCACAGACACAGCACACCCCAACCTATACGTTGTTTCATTATTTTGGGATGATGGAACGTGGGACAATCTGCCCTTCTGTCAAGGTAGGGGCAGATGGAGGCTGTGGTTCTCAGCTCTGCTTGACTTCTGCTCTGGGAGGGGAAGACTCCTGGCAAGAGTCAGGGGAAGAGCAGTGCGGGGGTGGATCAGCAGCCCATGCAACAGAATGGGCAACAAAAGATACAATAGAACTAGGGACTTCCCTGGTGGTCCAGTGGTTAAGAATCCACCTTCCAGTGCAGGGGATGTGGGTTCGATCTCTGGTCAGGGAACTAAGATCCCACATACCGTGGGGCAACCGAGCCCATGTGCCGCATCTAGAGAGAAGCCAGTATGCCTCAATGAAAGACCCTGCATAATGTTACTAAGACCTGACGCAGCCAAATAAATAAAAAATAAATGAACCAATAAAACGAATCGATGGGTAATCATCTGCTTCTAACTCTGTCTACCTCCAGTTTACCTTGTGGGACACTCACTCTGTGCTGGCAAGTTGCAATCCTGCTCCTTCTGGCCCCTCACTCTAAACAACACCCAACTAATTCCATCTGGATTTTGTTGTTGTGATTTGTCGTTTGCTTGTTTTCTAGCGGAGTATAGTTGATTAACAAAGTTGTGTTAGTTTTAGGTGTATAGCAAAGTGAATCAGTTATACATATACATGCATCCTTTTTCAGATTCCTTTCCCATTTAGGTTATTACAGAATATTAAGCAGAGAGCTATTCAGTGTCTCCTGGTGGTTTTCTGTTTTAAATATAGCAGTGTGTATATATCAGTTCCATCTGGTGTAAGTCACTTAGGTCACCATGCGTCTCTCTCCATCTCCTGTTTAAAGTCTCTAATTTTACATGCATATGTGCTTAAAAGCATGAGCTATCTAGCTCTAGTTTTAGAATCCGGTAGATGACTTATATTCCCATTTTTTGGTGTCTTTAATTTTCTGAAACAAGGCAAAATTTAAAGACAGCCTTTTGGGGATCATACAGACCTTCCTCCAGAAATTTTTCAATGGATTTCTCAGCCATTCCCCAAAGCCTACTGAATCCAGAATAGTTTGGAATAGCATTCATAAGAAACCTGAGTTTCAAGTTCCTCTAAGCTTTGAACCGTCAGCTCTCAGGCAAAAAGTCCTGGGAAGTCTGATGCAGGGACTGGCTGGAGGAGGGCTCTGGGGGCTGGGACTTGGGGGGCTTTAAAAAGAGCATGTCACGGGGGCTATGATGTGGGTTTGGGGCTGGGTTTACTGGGAGCACTCTGACAACAACGGACTCCAGAAAACAGAACGTTAGTGAGAGGAAAGCCTCGGGCAGAAAAGGGTCTCCCAGGCAGAGGAGGGACCTGGCAGCTGGGAAGGCAGGGGTGGTGGCCGTTCAGCAACCCACATGGGTCATCAGAGCCCAGTGCTCATGAGCCCAGCTCTGCCGTGACCTCGGCCCTCCTTCCCACCATGAGCTCGAGAGCAGGAACTATGCCACTACTTCCTGCGACGTTCCTTCCAGGCTTCCAGACCTCTGTACACACCTGGGGAGGAAAGGCTGAGAGGGGCCATGGAGACCTGAGAAGCGGATCCTTTCCAGGCTCTGGCAGCTAAGCCTCCCCCCGATGATAAGGAAACCCATTATCAGCTCTTCCCTTTGCCTCTGGATCCAACAGAGGGAGTCTTGGCTGGAGAACTGGGTCTGGTTTCAATTTTACCTTTCATTTTTACATGGAAAGTGTTTTTCAGGCTATGGAAAGAGGTTTTCTAACTGTTCATGTTTTTCTACAAGAATAGCTGACTTCCTCCCAAATTAATCCAGAATAATCATGACTAGTGCGTTCGTGTGAGCTTAGTTGCTTCAGCGGTATCCGACTCTTTGCAACTCTATGGACTGTAGCGCACTAGGCTTCTGTGTCCATGGGATTCTCCAGGCAAGAATACTGGAGTGGGTTGCCAGGCCCTCTGCGAGGGGATATTCCCAGGTATCAAACTCATGTCTCCTGCATCTCCTGCATTGCAGGCAGATTCTTTACTGCTGAGACACCCGGGGAAGCCCAGTCATGACTAGAGACACAGATAACTGACAGTTCTGCACACCACTGCAGCCTTCTTCTTAATGGAAAATGTGAATTACATTTTTTTCAATATCGCTCTGCAGAAATTACTCACAGCAAATAAAAACACATTTATCAAGGCACCCGTCTGTAAAATCTGGGCTGTAAATAGATCCTGTGGTAGTCATTTATATGACTAAACAACTCTTTTCATGATTGATTTAAAACTTATTCAAGAATTAACCAGTATACTCAGGAGGTGGTCAGCTAGCAGCAATAAACTCAATGGATGGGAACGGCCATGTGGCTGTAGTAACATAAGGACATCGGCTGACCAGAAGTAGAAGCACCAAACCTTGTTTCTGAAGGTGGTTAAGCTGCATAGTATTCTATAGTATTGAATGCTTTGAACTTCTAATAGAACATCTTGTTTTCATAGGCAGGAGCTGGGGACTAGAGGTTCAAAGGGGATTCACTGCCTCCGACATGCCAGTAATTTATGTACTTGACTCAAAGAAGAGTCAGGACAGGGAGTGATGCAGGACCAATTTACTACATGAGGTGATCCCGGTATTCACTGGGGGAGTCAGTGGAAGTTTGGAGTTTATAGAAAGAAAAAAGCATCTAGAAAAAGTCCCAATCCATCAGTGGTAGCAGTCAACAACTCTAGTCCTTAATTTTATGTAAAGAAACATACCAGGATCTTTAATCTCTGAAAAGAAACACACACATCTTCATCAATTCTAAAGTTTTCAATAGAAATAACACAATTTTCTGTAGCACAAATGCATTCAGCCAACACAAAGAATTTGTAAAAGCAACTGCAAAAATATTGTTATCAAAGACTGCAAAAAGAAAGTCTATCAATAACTGATTCTATTGAATAGAATCAGGTCAACAGTCAAGACTTTTGTCTACAGAGTATCAGTGGGCACTTTGGAAATATAACTTGAGGGGTATCAAAAGCTTCCATGCCTGAAATCCTCTTTCACAAACCTACAACTATCATTATTTTTGTGTCCTGCGTCTAGTAACAATGAGGACTTAATATAATAAATAAATAAAAGAGTGGACAGAAGACCCTAAGGCAGTCCTACACACATACACCCATGTACAAATCAACTGATCCAATTAGTTGCAGACAGCAAAGTCCTAAAGGATGGAGCAGTAAAGAGAAAGAGGAATTTCAAAGAAAATATGCCATATTTTAGGATTAGTTTTTCTTTAAAATGTTGGTTGGGGCTTCCCAAGTGCTGCTATTGGTAAAGAATCCGCCTGCCAACGCAGGAGATGTAAGAGACACAGGTTCAACCCCTGAGTTGAGAAGATGCCCTGGAGGATGGCACGACACCATTCTAGCATTCTTGCCTGGAGAATCCCATGGACAGAGGCGCCTGGTCAGGGCTACAGTCCATAGCATCACAGAAAGTCAGACACGACTGAAGCGACTTAGCAAAATGTTAGTCACATGTGAAAACAAATCTGATTCCTTTAAAATGACAAATTTCTGCATCAATATGCCTGCCAACGTGTTCACAGAAGCATGGATACATGATACACACTTAGAGATTCATAATTCCTATTAGCATACTAAAGGCTCTGAAAGCCTTGCTGTAAAGAATTCTACTGGATCTAGTTTGTAAAGCATTTGTAAAGCTGATTATTCATCATCAGTTCATTCATTCACTGAGTTATTGAGCATTTACTCTAGTCCTGGTATATTCTAGGTGCTGAGGATAAAGAAAAAGTCAAGAATTGTACTCTTGTGGCATTTGCATGGCAGGAGACTGCTAACAGGCAAATTATCAGGTAAGTGAGCTAGAAAATAATGGGCAATGATCACTGCTATGATGAACACGTAACAAGGTAATAGAATAGGGACTGACTCAGGGACTCCTTTAATTTGGGAAGACAGGAAAGGTGCCTCTGAGGAAATGACATTTATTAAGCTGAGATCTAATGACAAGAAGAATCCAATCATGTGTGGATTAGGGAGAAGAGTATTTCGGGCAGAGGGAACTGCTACTACACAGGCCAGGGGAGAGTCCAGTGTCCTGAAAATCACAAAGGAAGATCAGAGTGCCTGGAATATAGTAAGTAAGAGTAAGATGGAAAGTCAGATCATGCAGGGCCTTGTAGATAAGGACAGGGCATTTGTTTTTACTTCAGTGTGGTGGGAACTCCTGGACTTCTAAAGCATGGGCCATGATATGCTCTGTATCTTGTGGGTATGTGCAGTAAGGGCCTGGCCTTGCCCAAAGTGGGTTCTGGCCTTTGCCCTCAGCTCCTGGGAAGTAACCGCTAATTCCTTGGAATGTGCAATCTGAGATGAATGTCATTAAATTGGAGTTTAAAGATTGAGGGCAGGAGGAAAGGGGGTATGACAGAGAATGAGATGGTTGGATGGCATCATCGACTCAATGTACATGAATTTGAGCAAACTCCAGGAGACAGTGGATAGAGGAGCCTGGTGCGCTGCAGGTCATGGGGTTGCAGAGTCGGATACCACTGAGTGACTGAACAACAACAACAGTGTGATTTGGCCAGCCAGGGAAGGTTGGCCCATGCAGTTACCAGCTCTACTTTTGAAAGAACTGGAGATGCACAAATGGTCAACCATGTCTACATGACCAAGCTCCAATTAAGATGCTGGACACCAAGCCTCGGTGAGCTTCTCCGGTTGTCAATACTCAACATGTATTGACACACACTGTTGCTGGAGAACGGGCACTGTGTGTACAGCTCACTGGGAGAATGACTGAAAGCTCATGCCTGGTTCCTCTTGGACCCTGTGTGCCTCTCTCCCTAGATAATGTTAATCTGTGTGCTTTCACTGTCACACATCATAATCGTGAGTATCATCAGTCCTTCTGGTGAATTACTGAACCTGAAGATGGACTTGGGGACTTCTTTTTCTTTAAATATAAATTTATTTATTTTAATTGGAGGTTAATTACTTTACAATATTGTATTGGTTTTGCCATACATCAACATGATGTATGGCATCATACATAAGCTTGTGACTGGATTCAGAGTGACAGTCTTGGGGACCCTTGAACTTGTAGCTGGTTTCAGAGGTGATGGTGGTTTGGGGGAAGTCCCCAAACCTTGTATCACAACACCCTTTTTATAACTTACTATCTACTCAGTCAGTTCAGTTAAGTCGCTCAGTCATGTTCGACTCATTGCGACCCCATGAATCGCAGCACGCCAGGCCTCCCTGTCCATCACCAACTCCCAGAGTTCACNGATGCTTGTATCTTTCCTTTTCTCCTTTGCTTTTCGCTTCTCTTCTTTTCACAGCTATTTGTAAGGCCTAACACCCCTCAGAATCACAGCTGTGTATCCGTGGTGTTCCACATCGCTACTATTCTACAGAACTCCTGCTCCATGCAATAGTGCTTAGAGAACTGTTTTGACCACAATCATTAACTTGGAATAGAATCAACTGCAGCTAGTGATGTCATCACAAACTTGAGAAAATTAGAGGCAAGGGTTGGTGCTATTCATAAAGGAGATGACTGGAGACAGAGGGTTCTTCATAGAAAAGGGGCACCACCATATGGGTAGCTTTGCTTTGGGAGCAGGGCTAGCTCAGGCTGTTTCTTTCTCCTTTGCTGGATATTGACTCTTACAAAAACAGAAGACACACCAGGACAGGGTACTCAAGACCACGTGGCTCTCAGCTGAATGTTAAAGTGGAATTATCATGAGGCCATCCTTAAAACCACTGAGAAGAAGGCATGTGGAAGAGAACTGCACGGAGTCATGTTATTATAAATAAGCATGTTTCTTGTACTTTGTGCTTTCCTTTGATCTATAGATTGGTATATTTTATTTATTTGTGGTGGGAAAAGGCAATTAGTATCTGTTATTTAAAGTATTTATATTTAACACTTGAATAGTAATTCTTTCTACAAAAAGAATTCTTAGGTGTCCACTCTGAAGTTCTCAGACCATTATACATGTCTTTTAAGCATACATAGAAAATTTACAAAACTTGACCATACTTGGGCTATAAAACAAGAACACATTTCAAAAGACTGAGACTATAGAGTATGTTTTCTGGTCACAGTGAAACAGAATTGAATACAGCCATCCCTCAGTATCCATGGGGCACTGATTCCAAGTAAGACTTCCTCCCCCACCCCACAGACACCAAAATCCACAGATGGCCACATCTCTTATACAATATGGTGAAGCATTTGTATACAACCTACACACATCCTTCTGTATACTTCAAATCATCTCTAGATTAATACAATGTAAATTACATGTAAATAGTTGCAAATAATAATATGATAATATAAAAAAGTAAGCCACATGATGCAATAAGGTATTTTTAGCACATACAAACAATGTAGGGCTTGTATTCAGTACATATAAAAAACTCAGTATATATAAAAATCAATGAGAAAAAGACAACTCAATAGATAAATGGGCAAGTGAATTGAACAGGCGCTTCATAAGCGAGGATAACAAGGTGTTCAACGAATATACAAAAAGGTGTTTAACTTCTTATGCACCAGGAAAACCACAGTTCAGTTCAGTTCAGTTGCTCAGTCGTGTCCAACTTTTGCGACCCCATGAATCGCAGCACGCCGGGCCTCCCTATCCNGTGAATTGAACAGGCGCTTCATAAGCGAGGATAACAAGGTGTTCAACGAATATACAAAAAGGTGTTTAACTTCTTATGCACCAGGAAAACCACAGTTCAGTTCAGTTCAGTTGCTCAGTCGTGTCCAACTTTTGCGACCCCATGAATCGCAGCACGCCGGGCCTCCCTATCCATCACCAACTCCCGGAGTTCATTCAGACTCACGTCCATTGAGTCAGTGATGCCATCCAGCCATCTCATCCTCGGTTGTCCCCTTCTCCTCCTGTCCCCAATCCCTCCCAGCATCAGAGTCACAAGCTACCACTAAATACCCACCGGTGTCTAAAATACTGATAATGCATGTGTTGGCAAAGAGTAACTGGGACTCTCACACTCGGTCGCAGGAGTGTACATTGGCATAACCACTTTGGATAATGGCAGTACCTATTAATGCTAAAATACAGGTATATCTTACAATCCAGCATGTCCAATCTTAGGAGTATATCCAACAGAATGTAGATATATATATTCACCAAGAGGTGTGTTCAAGAATGTTCACAGCAGCCCTATTTGTAACAGACCCAACTGGAAAAACATTAAATTTTCATTAACATCAGGGTGTTCAAATATTCTCTATTCATATAATAGAACACGGTGTAGCAATGCCAATGAACAAACTACAGCCACATGCCATAATATGCACGGGGGCTGGCCTGCTGCTCCAGTGGCTAAACCTCCAGGCTCCTAATGCAGGGGGCCCAGGTTCGATCTCTAGTCAGGGGACTAAATCCTACAAGGTGCAACTAAGATTCTGCATGCTGCAGCAAAGGTCAAACAAAGATCCCATGTGCAGCAGCTAAGACCTGGCACAACCTAATACGTAAATAAATAAATAAATGATAATACATGCATGACTTTTACAAACATAAAGTAGAAGTCCAACATAAAATTATACTTACTTTATAATTCTAGGTATATAAACTCAAAACTAAGACAAAAGTAAGTTAAGCTTAAAATAGTACCGTGTTTAGGAATCCATCAGTTCAGGTCAGGACAGTTCAGTCACTGAGTCATGTCCAACTCTTTGCGACCCCATGAACTGCAGTACACCAGGCCTCTCTGTCCATCCAACTCCCAGAGTCCACCCAAACCCATATCCATTGTGTCGGTGATGCCATTCAACCAGCTCATCCTCTGTCGTCCCCTTTTCCTCCTGCCCTCAAACTTTCCCAGCATCAGGATCTTTTCAAATGAGTCAGCTCTTCGCATCAGGTGGCCAAAGTATTGGAGTTTCAGCTTCAACATCAGTCACTCGAATGAACACCCAGGACTGATCTCCTTCAGAATGGACTGGTTGGATCTCTTTGCAGTCCAAGGGACTCTCAAGAGTTTTCTCTAATACCACAGTTCAAAAGCATCAATTCTTCAGCGCTCAGCTTTCTTCACAGTCCAACTCTCACATCCATACATGACTACTGGAAAAACCATAGCCTTGACTAGACGGACCTTTGTTGGCAAAGTAATGTCTCTGCTTTTGAATATGCTGTCTGTCTAGGTTGTTCATAAGTTTTCTTCCAAGGAGTAAGCATCTTTTACTTTCATGGCTGCAATCACCATCCGCAGTGATTTTGGAGCCTAGAAAAATAAAGTCAGCCACTGTTTCCACTGTTTCCCCATCTATTTCCCATGAAATGATGGGACTGGATGCCATGATCTTAGTTTTCTGAATGTTGAGCTTTAAGCCAACTTTTTCACTCTCTTCTTTCACTTTCATCAAGAGGCTCTTTAGTTCTTCTTCACTTTCTGCCATAAGGGTGGTGTCATCTGCATATGTGAGGTTATTGATATACTTCCAGACAAAGTGATTACCATGGGAAATGATCACCATGATTCAGGGAAGGGGTTATCTCAGAGAAGCAGAAGGGAGGCAGCGACTGAGAGGGGGCTTCTGAGATACCAGTGATGCTCTACAACTTCACCTGGATAATCACGACAAAAGCGTTTGATTTGTGATAACTCACTGAACTGTTTGGCTATATATGAATCTCTATATATATGTTATATTTTATGGATTTCAATAGGTTAAAGAAACAACAACAAAATTAATCCTGAAAGAGGAGTAAGGGAATTCACTGTAAAGGCACTGATCTTTCCCAGCTACACTGGGAGCTCCTGGGCCTGACAGATAATGCTTACCAGAATTTTTCGAAATGAACGCCTAAACATCTTGGGGTGGCATTTAAATTTCCAAAAGTATAAAACTAATTATTTTCTAGAAACTATTTTCTTTTAAAAAAAACCTTTGAGGTCTCTTTCCACATTCCAGAGGTAGACTTTATTTTCAACCATGAAATGATAGAAGCACTTGGTTGTCAGAGCTGAGCTCACAAGAAAAATAAAAGAACATCATTCAACTACCAGTCTCATGGGCTGAGGCCTTTTGGAAACTCTAACCTACATCTTGATGTTCTACTTGCAGAATGCCTATGGCAAATATCTCAAGGTGCGCTCTGAGGCCTGCCAGCATGAGGATCTCCTGGAGGTGCCTGCTAAATCCAGACTCCTAATGCATACAGATCTCTAAGAGGAGGCCTGGTGAGGTGCATTTCTAACACGCTCTTCAGGCAATTCCCATGAAGTCAAAGTTGAGAACCACTGCTTCATGGATACACAAGGTGACTGACTAGCAGAGGCTGGCTCACATTTCACAAGTCCCCACAATCCTCAGCAGCTATGTCAGACAGATGTAGTAAGGAACAGAATCCTATCTGAGCAGCTGGAAGGCAGCTCTGTGCCCACCTCTCCCTCTGCAGTCAGGTGTGGGGTTCCAAAGAGATTTGCATAACAGGACTCTCAGGAAGCAGATTAGGGACCCATGGTCATCCCCAAACCACTCAAGAACCACATGAGGGGAAATAAAACTTGGTCTGGGATGGGTTTGGAAGGACACCCGTGGGGGTTGCCCTGCACTTTTCACAGGCAGCCAGCCTAATTCTGGGTCGTATCTGCGGCAAGCTTGTGAAAAACTGGCTTTCTAGGGAATCTTGGTGATCGACTTGGTGTTTGAGGTTTTTGTGACCTTTACCCACGATCTGACAAGGCTGTGCACACATATGCATGTTCTGCAGTTGCCGAATAATTCTGTGGCTTAAAGCAAGTTCCTACTCCCATGGCACCTGTAAGAGAGGGAGAACTGCCGCACTCGCATGAGATGATGGCAGGAAGCTGGTAAAGTCTGCTAGGATTCGGATTTTCCCTCTGCACTTCCAGGGGGCTCAGTTGTGCAGGCTTGTCTGCAGCGGTCCAGCCGTCATCTTGCAACAATGATAACTGATCATTTCTGTTATTTATCTTTGCTGCATGTGCCCCCGTCTGACCTGACCTTACTTCCTCTGGATCTTTTTTTTCCTTTCAAGTCATGACCACATTTAAGTTAAAAACAATCTTTTAAAGAACAAAAACTGAAACTCACACTGAAGCCACAAAGGAGAGAGGGTAGGGAAGCAGTGACTTCTGTGATCAGAAACAAATAAGAAATGACTGTGGTCCTGGAGACAGAGAGAGGCAGCCCTCTGCTCCTTCCCATCTTAGAAGATGGAAAATGAGAAGAGATTCTCTTAGGGGAAGACATGCAAATACTTGCCCTTGTGGGCATTGCCTGCTGTTTCTGATAACCCATATCCAAGGCAACAAGAAAGAAATTTTGGATGATAGAAAATGTATGTGAGAAGAAAAGGATCCTAAATAAAACATTTTGAAAGCATCCATCTGTTTGGGGGAAGTTTCAGGAGCTGGAAGACAACTTACCTTAATACAGGAGTAACTGTAAAAAAGAAGTATGACTACCTTGCTTTTGAAAAATGCCCACATCCTACAGTTTCACTGAACAAAGGAGTCATCTGCCATCTTTACTGCCAGCTTTAGCTCATGAGTCAAGTTGAATTTTTTAATCAAACTTTATAATGTAATATTACTACTTAAACTCATATTGCACCTTTTACCCAGGAAACTCAAAGAACCTTCTTAACATCAAATTATTAATCTCATAGCAATCCTGGTCAGATCTATGCGAGTCAAATACTTTTGCAACCACTTAAAAATAATGTTTGCTTAGTGAATTCATCTATTCCGCCAACCCTGCTCCTCGCCTAGCACCACTTGTAAGGAGCTGGGGCAAAGGTTCAGCATGGGGTCACAGCAGGTGGGGGCGGGGACGGCGCCCTTGTGCTCTCTGTGACCTTCAGCCATAAGCAGACAATGTAGGTGACTGAGAGAGACAAAGAAGGGCAGGTGGCAGTGGTAGGTGAAATCACCCTGCGAGCTTTTAACCATGTTTGAGCTCCCATTGCCCAGAACCACCAACATAGAATCTCTTGGAGAAAGTTCCAGACACTGTTATTTCTAAAAGTTCCCCAGGTGATGCTGACATGCAGCCTGGGTTGCACACCACCAGGATGGTGGAAAGAGCACTGAACTAGGAGTGAGGATGCAGGTTCTAATCCTGGTTTATTTGCCATGTGACTTGTGTAAGTTGCTTAAACTCTATGGGCTTTAGTTTCTTTTTTAATAACTTTTTTAGGGGATGGGGAGCTATACAACTTGAGGGATCTTAGTTCCCTAACGAGGAACTGAACCTGGGCCCACAGCAATGAAAGCACCAAGTCCTAACCACTGGACTTCCGGGGGATTCTCAGCTTAATTTTCCTTGTTTACAAAAGCACAGCCCCCATGGCCATGGGATGAGAGAAGACAGGAAGGAAGCAGCCACAGGAAACAACTACCATTGCACTGGGGCCTGCCTTGCCCGCCTCAGGCAGGAGAACCACCCGCTTGGACTGGCTGGTAATACATGGTACTATCTACTGTGGGAGCTGGTCATCACATGCTCATGTGTCATCTGTACCCTCATCTCCCTCTAGATGGAGGGACCTTGCCCTCCAGAAGCACTGAGAGGTGGGATGAGATTGCTCTAAGGGTTGTTGAGCAAAGCTCTCAGGTACCACCGGAGCCCCAGGGCTGCAGGTCCGACCAGACCATCCTGCCAGGGTCTTCGCTGGCCCTTCTCAAAGTGAGGAAAGCCATCCCAAGGGGGGCTCTCCTTACAGGGGCAGTGGTTCACGGGCTACACTAACATGTGCTTTAAGCGGTGCTTTTGTCTCCTGCTTTACTCCAGGCAATCACAGAGTGGGGGCATCCTGGGAAAGCTGCCTCCTCTGCGAGCTGGTTTTCAAACAAGCGGCAGTTGAGGGACCTCAGCTCTCAGCATCATGGTCCCAGAGTCGTTCAGAAGAGCCACAGTGGCTTCAAGCTGGCCTGGAATGTGCTCTGGAAGACTCTCACCTGAATAGGCCAACTGCCTGCGAGAACCCAAATCCGTTTTATTTGCTTGGTATAGGTCTATCTGAAATTTACCAATGCAATCATTAACTATTCGCAGAGCTGCTCAAGGGAGAAGGTGAAGAGAAAAGAGAAAGATCCCTTGTATCTTGAAGAGGAGAGGTCTGAGAAGAAGCCCTCAATTATAAGGACCCTCTGCAAAGAAATGTTTGTTTGTTGGTGTAGCTGCTACCTCCCCGGGCACATGCTCGGGAGGAGGAAACTCAAGGGAGACAAGAAACAGATGTGTTTCTGCATACAGAGTACGCAATCTACCTCCAAGGATGCTCCACAGACACCCTGAATCCACTCAGAAGCTCAGCTTCTGGGTCTGGCTTTAAACGATGTTCCAGACACTCTCTCAGGAAAGAGAATCAGAGGGAGGAGACATTGAGGTGCCATGGGACATCTAGGTAATGGTCTCTCACCCTACCCAGGAACTGCGCACAATTATTTAGTTAGCACTCTTGGGAAGTTACTTCAGTTCAGTTCAGTAGCTCAGTCATGTCCGACTCTTTGAGACCCCATGGACTTTGGTCATAGCTTTTCTTCCAAGGAGCAAGCGTCCTTTAATTTCATGGCTGCAGTCACCATCTTCAGTGATTTTAGAGCCCAAGAAAATAAAGCCTGTCATTGTTTTCCCATCTGTTTGTCATGAAGTGATGGGACCAGATGCCATGATCTTAGTTTTTTGAATGTTGAGTTTTAAGCCAGCTTTTTTACTCTCTTCTTTCACTTCCATCAAGTTCCTCTTTGCTTTCTGCCGTAAGTGTGGTGTCATCTGCATATCTGAGATCATTGATATTTCTCCTGGCAATCTTGAGTCCAGCTTGTGCTGTATCCAGCTCAGCATTTTACATGATGTACTCTGTATATAAGTTAAATAGGCAGGGTGACAATATTCAGCCTTCAAGTTCAGTTCAGTTGCTCAGTCATTTCCGACTCTTTGTGACCCCATGGACAGCAGCACACCAGGCCTCCTGGTCCATCGCCAACTCCCAGAGTTTACTCAAACTTATGTCGGTGATGTCATCCAGCCATCACATCCTCTCTGGCCCCATTCTTCTCCTGCCTTCAATCTTTTCAGCATCAGGGTCTTTTCAAATGAGTCAGCTCTTTGCATCAGGTGGCCAAAGATTTGAGTTTCAGTTTCACTATCAGTCCTTCCAATGAATATTCAGGACTGATTTCCTTTAGGATGGACTGGTTGGATCTCCTTGCAGTCCAAGGGACTCTCAAGAGTTCTTCAACATCACGGTTCAAAAGCATCAATTCTTCAGCACTCAGCTTTCTTTATAGTCCAACTCTCACATCCATACATGACTATGGAAAACCCATAGCTTTGATTATATGAACCTTTGCTGGCAAAGTAATGTCTCTGCTTTTCAATATATTGTCTAGGTTGTTCATAGCTTTTCTTTGAAGGAGCAAGCGTCTTTTAATTTCATGGCTGCAGTCACCATAAGCAGTGATTTTGGAGTTCCCAAAGTAAAGTCTGTCACTGTTTCATTTGGTTCCCCATCTATTTGCCATGAAGTGATGGGATACCATGGCAGATACCATGATTTTAGTTTTCTGAATGTTGAATTTTAAGCCAACTTTTTCACTCTCCTCTTTCACTTTCATCAAGAGGCTCTTTAGTTCGTCTTCACTTTCTGCCATAAGGGTGGTGTCATCTGCATATCTGAGGTTATTGATATTTCTCCCAGCAATCTTGATTCCAGCTTGTGCTTCATCCAGCCCAGTGCTTCTCATGATGTACTCTGTATATAAGTTAAATAAGCAGGGTGACAACATACAGCCTTGATGTGCTTCTTTCCCTATTTGGAATCAGTCTGTTGTTCCATGTCCAGTTCTAATTGTTGCTTCCTGACCTGCATACAGATTTCTCAAGAGGCAGGTCAAGTGGTCTGGTATTCCCATCTCTTTCAGAATTTTCCAGAGTTTGTTGTGATCCACACAAATGATTTAGTGTAGTCAATGAAACAGAAGTAGATGCTTTTCTGGAATTCTCTTGCTTTTTCTATGATCCAACGGATGTTGGCAATTTGATTTCTGATTCCTCTCTGTCTTTTCTAAATCCAGCTTGAACATCTGAAGTTCTCAGTTCATGTACTGTTGAAGCCTCACTTAGAGAAATTTGAGCATTACTTTCCTAGTGTGTGAGATGAGTGCAACTGTGTGGTAGTTTGAAAATTTTTTGGCATTACCTTTCTCTGGGATTGGAATGAAAACTTTTTCCAGTACTGTGGCCACTGCTGAGTTTTCCAAATTTGCTGGCATATTGAGTTCAGTACTTTCACAGCATCATCTTTTAGGATTTGAAATAGCTCAGCTGGAATTTCATCACCTCCACCAGCTTTGTTCGTGGTGATGCTTCCTAAGGCCCACTTGACTTCACATTCCAGGATGTCTGGCTCTAGGTGAGTGATCACAGCATCGTGGTTAAGTTAGTTAGTTAGTTCTTTAGTTAGTTCTCTAGGGAATTAGATGCCGCATGCCGCAACGAAAGATGCCACATACCACAACAAAGACGGAAGATCCTGTGTGCTGGAACTAAGACCCAGCACAGCCGAAAACAAAACAGAAAAACTTCTGTCCAGCTAGCATAACCAGTGCCACAAGAATGAGATGTATCGTGTATTCCAGCTGGGCCAAGGGGTGGTCAAGTAATGATACATTTCCATTAATACTGATAATAAATAGGTTTGGGCAACACATAGACTGATTCTTCTTTGCTCCTCCTATGTGATATTTATACATAATACAAATGGATTGGATTCATTTTCGTTTCTTTGGGATGTTTATTTATTTTTTAAAAAATATTTATTTATTTGGTGGTGCTGGGTCTTCGTTGTGGCGTGCATGATCTTTAGTTGCAACACGGGAGATATAGTTCTCTGACCAGACACCAAACCTGCGCCCCCTGCATTGGGAGTGCTGAGTCTTAGCTACTGGACCACCAAGAAGGTCCTAGGATGTTTATTTTTTAATAAACTACTTCTTCACGATGTGCAAAAAACCAGTCTGAATTGCCACAATACTGACCCCACCTCTTTTAAAGCTTTCAGGACAGGACAGTGTGTTTCTGTGTCCTGATTTGATGCATGTTGTATAAGTGTCAAGTGAACTTATGCAAAGTCAATCTGATTTTACCTACACTTTTTCTTATGAAATCTAGGAACGGGATGTATTAGCAGGGAAAGTGTCCCCCAGTAGATGAGCTGAGTGATTTTGGAAAGGAAGAGGCCCAGATGGTGGCTGTCCTCCTGGCCTTTAGTCCCTGTACTTACTATGTCAGCAGCCCTGTGCCCCCAGGGGGTATTTTCAGTGCTTTGCCAACCCCACAGTCCCCTCTCCACCATATTGGTCATCTCCCCTGTTCCCTGGACCATAAACATCTTCGCTCCTACTCAGGGACATGAAGGCTCTGGTCTTACAGAAGCAGCTTGGACAAGCAGAGCTATCTCTTAGGCTGGAGGCTTTGGGTTCCGGGAAATTAATTCATTGCCTGTATTATCAGTTCTGTGAGTTTGCTTGGAATAAACCACTTAGACTGGAGTAAAGTGAGAGAAAGGAGATGACTGGTACCTGTGGCAGGCTGCAGTGGAGCATAAAAGAGGGAAGCTGAGTGAATGCACAAGAAAATATTTGTCTTAATATCACCTTGCTTCCGTAGAGCACTTTACTGCTATTAAGCATTTCAATGCATTTGAACTTATTTTTCAAAATCTGTGTCTCAGGCAGAACTGGCTGACAGCTGAGAAGATTGCAAGGAGTCCAGGTAACAGTGATACGACCTGGGCTAGAACAGATGGGTCCCTAAATAGCCATTTAAGTCTGGGAAGACTCTTGGCTTCTCTGAGACTCAGTTTCCCTATTGATTGAACACAAACTAAATTAGAATGAGGGCTTGAATTATCTGATTTCTATGAGTCCCTTCAACTCTGAATGTGGATGATGCCATTTGGTGTAATAATGTGTTTTTGCACAGCTGATTAAAATAGGAATTTTGTGATGCAAGAAGTTAGACATAACCTTGTAGAAGAAAAAGTGCTGGCTTAGAACTAGTGATAAATCTGCAGCTTACTCCACCAGCAATGTGATTTTGACAAAGTGAGTAAACTCTGGGCCTCAGTTTCCTAAACAGGAAATAAGGACAAAGAGACTTGCCTTGTAGGGGGACCGCACATGTTAAATGAGACAGTGAATCCGAACATACTTCCAAACTCTAATGACCTATAAAAATGTGATAATGTATTACTGTTATCAATATTAACAGCATACACACAAAAATCCATTAGCTCTCTAAGAATTACCTGACAAGGGAAAACAAATGAATTAAGCAGCCGTTACTATTCACCCGGCATAAATCCTAATCAGAGAGTAAAGGCCATTTACAAACCAGGGCGAAAAAAGTCTGGCTCCTTCCCTCCTCTCTGACATCCATGGAATAGACTTCTATGCACCCCTTGCCCCTGTAAGCCTCATACAGAAGGCTTAGGACATTAACAATGGGGATTCTCTGCATGGCAAGGGCAAAGAAAGTCATCTCCTTATACAGATCTTTCAAAGACCAACAAAAATCAACATTTATATTGAAAATAATCGTATCATCATACTTAGAAAAGAAACACCCATTCTTTCAAACTTTGTAATATGTTGATTAGAGCACAATATCAGCTAGCAATGAGGAGTCCTGGACTGTCCTTTGGAAACACCTGATCACATTCTGAGATGCTGAAGCTAAAGATCCAATATTTGGCCACCTGATGCGAAGAACTGACTCCTTAGAAAAGACTCTGATGGTGGGAAGGATTGAAGGCAGGAGAAGGGGATGACAGAGGATGAGATGGTTGTATAGCATCACTGACTTGATGGACATGAGTTTAAGCAAGTTACAGGAGTTGGTGATGGACAGGGAAGCCTGGTGTGCTGCAGTCCACGGGGTCACAAAGAGTTGCACACGACCGAGCAACTGAACTGAAGAGAACTGAATAAAACAGCTGACTCTTCTCTGCCATCCCCATGTACATAGCCCCTCTTCTGCGTGTTAAGGAGTGAAGTGTTAAGGCTTATGCATGCTGACCTATATGATAGAAGTCTCTGCTCCAACATGATTTTTCACTCCCTTTCTTGGAATTACTATGTATTATATTGCTACATACAAGGCTGGAAAGAAGCTCATCTAAAACGAAATACAAATTTTTTTTTTCCAGGTTGACCAAGTAACAGAGGGCCTTTAACTTTGGGCAATATTCAGAAAGTCTATTGGTTTTCTTTGTTCTCTGATGTTTTTGAGTTTTTCTGGGTTTTAAATACTGGGTATCTTAGGCCATAGGTTTAAGCAGGAAAGTTTTTACATACAAACTAAATATTTTTTTTTAATTGAAGTATAGTTGATTTATAATATAGTGTTAATTTCAGGTGTACAGCAAAGTGATTGCTATACATGTATACTCTTTTCAGATTCTTTTCCAAGTTATTATCAGATATTCAATATAACTTCCTATGCTATATGGTAGATCTTTATTATTTTATATATTAAAACAACTTTTTCAAATAAGCTTTTAATTAATAGAATGTTAAAGAAACCACAACTTTCCTGGACTATATTTAAGGGGAAAAAATAAATTTACTTTTAATATTTTAAATTCTTCATAGTAATTTTGGCTTTTTAAAAAAATCTTGAAAATAAAAGCAAAGATAGCAAGTAAACACTTTAAGACTAAGACACTACCATATCCATCCTTCATAATTTCCATAAGGAGGAGCATAACAGATGTTTGATCAATGCTTGTCAAATTAAATTATTTTAAAAGTTTCATAAAGAAGATATACACGAAATCAGAATGAGAATTTATAAAGCATGATTATAAAAGCTCCATTTGAAAATAAAATCAATAATGGTGTTAAGAGAAAGTGAAACCCACTTCTAATGAACTTGATGAAATACAAGTTCTATGCCTCATGGAAATTTGGAGCTAGAATTACCTCCTGATTCATGCCTGTTCCTACTTCAACCTCGCTGATCATCAGAGATATATAAGCCACAGTTTGGCATTCCAGTTAGTTAAACTCAATGCATTCTTTTAAATTCTAAAAGTGTCTTCACAGAGTAAAAACAAACAAGCAAACACACACACACACACACACACACACACACACACATACACACACACACATATATATGAAGTTGTTTCAACCAAAAGACTTGGGAATAACTGCAAGAAGTAAATGAATATCTTGTCATGATCAATAAATTTAGGGATAACTACTGGAGATAAATATCTACCTTATCAATCTATCATTGCTTGCCACAGTCCTTTCTTTCCTTAAATGAATCATGTCTAACGCAGGACTGATAAGGAGTAATTGATTTAATCCTCTGAGTAACATGCATCTTCTGTATCATTATATATAGTTTGGGCTCAATATATTTACTGCATTTTTTATTGAGTAACATGGAAATGGGTGCTGAGTTGGCAGTTCGATAATAAATGGCCCTCATGTTATCTGAGTTGCTCTTTTGCATTGACAAAAATGGCGATAAATTGGCTTGTAATTGAGACACAGAACAAAGACGATTACTCCTGATGCTGAGATGCATTTATCCCTTGCCCCAGCCCTTCCTGAGCATGCATGCTCCTCCATCAACCTGCTGGACCAGCCCTGAAACAGAGAGCAGCCCAGGGAACTGGTCCCTCTGGCACACAGCCTCAGTATCCCTGCGGCCACGAGCTGACCACGGGAGCAGCTTCCATGAGGTAGGGGTGGGGGTGAAAGGGACCACTTTACCTTCCTGCACACAGACGGGTCTGTCACTCGGGATCCAGCCTAGGGTTCCGTTTAGATGCTTCATACACAGTCTCTTTGTAGAGCCCTTCAGTTTGAATCCGTCTTGGCAGTGAAAACGGGTAACAGAGCTTTCAAAGAAAACCCCTCCACTGGGCGTCCTGAAGCCATTCTCGGGAACGCCGGGGTCTGCGCACACCTGAAGGTCATCGAACCCTACATGGACAGAGAGAAGAAAAGATTCCTCTGAATACACTCTCTGGATTCTGAGGGTCTCCTAGGATAAAGAGCAGATACTGTCGTCTTCCCAACGCTGTGGGTCACCAAACTCCACCAATAGAAAAGCCAACAATATAAACATTCTAGTGCATATTACAAGCTGATTTTTGCTCTTTGCTTAGAAAAGCACTCATCAGTGATTTCAGTTCCACCGTCAAGTCAGCCCTTCAAGAAAATTCTAGAAGTAGGGAGATGAGGAAAAGTAAATCACAAAAAGCACTCAACGTGGTAAATGTCACAACTGAAGTATAAAATGCAGAAGGGAGCCAAGGAGGGAGAGGTGGTCAGGGAAGGGGGAGATGGAATCTGAGCCCAGTATTGAAGGACCGGTGAGACTTCAAGGATGGAACCACCTTCGTGGAGGGAGGCACAGGGGAACGGCACACGTGATGGCCCAGCTGGGAGACCTCGGCAGGCAACACCTGCAGAGCAGCAGGTGGCCGACAGCGATACACAGCTTGCAGAGGGGGCAGGCTGGGGATGCCCACCCTCCCCTGTCTGCCCCTTGCCTGCTGCCCTCACCCCCCTCGGCCAGTCCTGGACCATGTTCCTCATCCCCTGGAAGGCCTTCCTTATCCCCACTGCCCCCACACCTACCCCCTCCTTGTTCCACTCCTGTAATATGAACACAGGCTTCTGCTGAATTACTGGGAGAACAATCGCCTCATACTCTGGGTTGTGAGCCCCGAAGGACAAGTTCCGAGATTTTTCACTGTTGTGTCCCACAGAATCTATCACAGTCCTGGGTAGAACCTGCTTCATAAGTGTTGGATGAGTGAATAAACAGAGTTGGGAGAGAGAGTGGGAGACACACTGGGGTGACCCTAGAAAGCCAGGCTGAGCGAGGAGGCCAGTGTGGAGCGATGGAGCTGGGCAGCGGGTACATACATACAGGAGGCCCAAAGGATGGATGCTGGAGGGAGTAAGTGGAGGAGAGATAGCTCAGGGCACGGCTGGGAGACCCAGGCAATGGTGCGGGTAAGACATGGGGGGCCTGAGCGCACAGGAGAGTGCTAGAGGCAGAAAGGGGGGCCCCAGAGGTCAAGACATCCCTGTTCAGGGGCCTGATATGGGGTGAGGGAGACGGCCTGACAGCTAAGATGAAGGTCGATCCTCGAAACAAACGTGGACGACATGAGCTCGTTGGCAGAGACCAAGGATAAGAAGGGGTGCTCTGTGCCCACCACTCAAAGGGAAGGAATGAAGGAGACACAGAGAACCCTAAACTCCTGTGCACCATGAAGGCCTTCTACTTCACTCTCTTACAAAATTCTTACTGAATAAGTTCCCAGAACAAATATGCAAAACTCCATTGGGACAGGGGGTGGGGTGCCCATCCATCCCCACCCCCAGGGCAGCTGATGATTCCCCAGGTGGGAGAGGGCCAGCAACAGCCTGGGCCACCTTAGAAAACCCAGCCCAGATCCAGAGGCAGCATCACTGGAGCCCTCGGAGGATTTACCTGATTTCCAGGTGATGCCCAGATGCCAGCCTCAGGAGACATCCGATCCTCTGCGACAGCTGGACTTGCAAAATGCCCTCAGCTGGTAGCTGATTTTCCCCATCCCAACTTTCATGGGCTCATGAAGGACTCACCTGTGGTCCTCCCCAACTGACCTTGTGACCCTGGACACCCTGCCAGCACCACTGGGTTGAAAGCCACATGGCACGGGAAGGGCCATGGTGACAGGGTGTCCAGAAGCCATGACATGTTCCCTCTGCAAAGAGCACAAGGCTGTGGACCAAGTGGGAAGCCAAGGAGGAAGGCAGGGAAGGCGACAGCAGCCACATCTGACTCTATTACATCTTTTCAGTGGGAGCAGATCTGATATTTTATTGAACAGAAAGAAGGTGCTTTGACAAAGGAGACACCATCCAGCCTCAGTGCCACTCACACACAGCTGCAGCTCTGCCCCGCTGTGAGCACTCTGACAGCACATGGTGTGCTCCAGGCAAGTGGAGGGTGACGATTAATACCCATCTGGGTGAGGGCAATAAAGTACCAGCAGGTCACTAAGTGATGGCTTCATGTTTTTATTTCAAAGGAAAAGTAGATTGTCAAGTGTTTCCCAAGTGATGAAGGTTTCCTTCCAAGTCTGGCCATCACAGAGTGGATTCTTTAAACGTACGTCCATCATGGTATTGAGATGGCAACTAGCAGCGCTGGAATTCCATCCCAGCCTAGAAAGCCCAGAAGCAGGAACATTTAGAAACCTGAGTGGTCTGGACACTTTCTGGCAGGCTATGGGTAAAAGTCATTGTGACTCACAAGCTGTAAGTCAAAGAGAAGCTACATCCGATTGTGGGCGGCCATGGAAGGGTAAGCTGAGGGTAAGAGGAGGGGACAGGCCTCCAGAAGACCTGGAGTTGAAACCTCACAGCTGAGCAGACACCAGCCAGCGAGAGGGAGGAAGGGCGCTCGTGGGGAGGTCAGAAGCCGCTGAGCACATTTCAGGGAAGAGGTGGTTCTGTCGGGCTGGGGGCAAGGTGACTGACTGCACAGGTGGAGCCCTGTGCGGGGTGGAGGGAGGGCAAGAGACGCTGGCTGCAGATCATGAATGGCCGTATGTCCTAGCTAAGGGTTTGGACTTGATGAGGGGGTGAGGGATGGGATTGTGGCTAGTGCTGACAGCTTTGAATAGTGACATGATCGCAATCAGATCTGCAGTTCTGAATGATCTTTCTTGTACCACATGGATGACTGACTGATACAGACCAAGCTGGAGGCAAGAAGCTCATCAGAAGTGCCTCCCAGGCCTCCAGCTGCACCTCAGGAGCAAGAAGCCAGCTTTGTAAAAGGACATCCACTGACCCAGGCTGTCTGGCTGGGGTGGGCCAGGAAGTCTTGAGTTTTAGAAAGCTGTCCCAGTGATTGTGAGACAGCCAGCCCCACACCTCCTGAGGACCAGCAACTAAGGACTGTGGGATTTCAGGGCTTGAGCTGTAACCGGGTGGGAAACCACGAGCTGGAACCAAGGTGGAGGCAATGGAAGAGTGAGACCAATGGGCAACAATAAGGACACAGACTCACAAGAGCTGTGACCCACTGGATGGAGGACGGGGTCAGGGGAATCAGGTAAAAGAGGCATCTAGGAAAACTCCTAGGTCCTGATGCTGATGATGGAGTAGATGGTGGGGCCCTGGACACGGACTGGGGAGCGGGCAGTTTGAGCTCTCAAGGGTAGCAGGGTAGTGGGGACACCCAGGCAGACACGTCTGATGATGAGCTGGAGGCCTAGTCTGAAGCTCCACGGTGCCCTGGGTTGGACATTCGGGCATGGGCAGGCACGCTGTTCTGGGAACAAACACTGTGAAAGGAGGTGCAGCCCAGGCACCCACAAAGCACCCTGGAAATCCAGGGCCATGGAGAAGGAAGACCTGACTTTGTTATGCAAGTGAGGGAAGGGAAGGAAGGAATGGGCGGCAGCGCCACCTACCACCCACAGACCTGCTTGCTGAGTCTGAGAAGCATCCACTGGCTGGAGACTGGGACCCTGGGACCAGAGCCCAGGTGGCTTCAGGGACAGGGAGGAACTGTCCTGGGGGAGGGTGCCTGCCTGCTGATGTTTGAACGGGGTGGGGTGGGCGACAGTAAGCAGGGGCTTCTCTTTCCAGATGCTTGGTGTGAACAAAAGAGCATAGCGTGGGAGTTATCCCTGGATCAGGGTCAAGGGAGGGGTTTCATTGTAATAAAATTTGAAGATGAAAGAGATTCCAATATGTCTCTACATAGCAGGAGAAAGAAAAAAGGCTGTGGGTTGAGGAGGGGAGTAAAGGGGAGGCAGGTGGGGTAAGTTCTCCCCACCTGAATGTGGGTGGGGAGGGAACCTGAACCACTGAGGCAGGAAGGAGAGTTGTGCCGGAACCTCCAATGAGGGAGGCATGTACCCCATAATGTGCTCATCCTCCAGGACTTAACAGTTTCTCCCCCTGGGAGCCTTCCTTCTCCCTTCAGAGTCTGAATGGGAGGCCTCTGTTACCATCTAGGCACCGGGCTGTCCTCGCTTGGAGTGGCCCTCACCTTGTTATCGCTGGTCTACTGAGCTGTCTCTCCCACTGGGCTGTGAACTCCTAGAAGGGGTAGATGGGATCTTAATCTTCACCTCCTATAGTGAGTGTGGGCATTTCACAAGTGCTGCTAGTGAAAGATGGGTGGCTGGATAGATGGATGGACGAATAGATGGAGAGGATAGGTGGGTGAGTGGATAGAAGACAGGTGGGTGGTGGGACCTCCCTGGCAGTCCAGGGGTTAGAACGCCATGCTTCCACTGCAGGGGGCATGGGTTTGACCCCTGGTTGAGGAATTAGCACGGCCAAAGAGAAAACATAGGTGAGTAGATGGATAGAAGATAGGTGGGTGGGTGGATGGATAGACAGAAGATGAACAGATGGAGAATGAGTAGGTAGATGGATGGGTGGATGAACATGGACATGGGATGGATGGATGGACATGGGTGGATGGACATGGACAGAAGATGAATGAATGGAAGGTAGGTGGAGGGAGTCACATGCTCTGCTGGACTCAGGCAAAGGTCCCTACCCATCCCACCAAAGTCATACCAATCGCTCTGATAGTCCCAGAGGTTTTTGTATTCAATAGACAAGGCAGGTGTCAAAGTTGTCCCCCAGCACAGACACACTCCCAACACCCTCTCATCTTCCTCTCTCCTTCCAGCCTGAGAAGACTGCATTCCTTATATTTTCATAATCTTCCAGTCCACATCCTCGAACACCTCAGCCCTCCTCCATCTCCACTGTAAAGTCTAAGGTAGGTTTACACTAAGTATTTGATGGAGACATCTGTGCCTCCCCCACCCAGCACACACACACTTCTTGGCCAATCACTCCTCGCTCATAAATGAGCCATGCCGTCTGCTGAGTCCTAGAGATGCCTCAGCTTCTCACACTGCTCTGCCCTGGGCCACAAAGCTATCTCTCTCAGAGGACAGATCATTCAAGCGAGAGCTGAAGATGCAGTCCTGACCTGCTGGAAGAATGACCCCTGCTCTAATAAGAAAGTGATGAGGGTGTTATGGAAATGACAATGGAGAACGGCAGAATTTCCCAATGACTCCAACTCTGTGCTCTCTCTGTACTTGTTCTTTCCTTTTAAAAAGGACGTTCCCACCCCCTTTCTCTGCTTTCACATCACCACAGCTAGCCTGGGACAGTGCTGATGACCAGGAAGCTGACGGCCCTAGGATCCAGTCCTTGGCACAGAAGAGGGAAATCAGTACAACTGGTAAAAAGAGAGGGATCAGAAAATGAGATGGTATAAGAAGAAAATATTCTTCATTTTGGACAACTAATCCCATTGAGCAAGATAGTAATTTTCTACGGCTTGCCACAGCTTCAGATTTCACTTTTCAAATTACCCCCTAGCGGACTGGTTCTCAGCCCGGGTCATTTTTCTGTGGCGCTGTTCTCTTAATGTCTTTCTGCAGTGTTGATGATCAGCCCCATCAGCTAACACATCCATTAAGGGCGGTGGGCTGCTTTAGGTATTAGAGAAGATGAGTGGAAAATAACTTTAGTGTGAGCCTGCTCAAATAATCTTATCCTAGGAACCATACTCCTAAGGTCCCAATTGCTTTGTCTCCTATTCTTCAAGTTCTATGTATGCTTTGGAGTTAAGTAGCCAAAATGTGGAGAAAAAGAGTTCACAGAATAATTTCCAATATGTTTCTTTGTGGGGGAAGTGGGAAGAAAAGGGAATATTCAATTTTAATAAATCCCAGAAGCTGCATTCCCTAGCAGTTCCTTCTAAATTCTATTCAGAATGCAACACCTATCTATAAGAAACAGTCTTTGTGACGGTTAGTTTTATGTGTCCACTAGACTAAGCCATGGGATGCCCAGACAGTTGGTCAAACACTTATTCTAGTTGTTTCTTTTTTTTTTAATTTTAATTTTTACTTTATTTTACTTTACAATACTGTATTGGTTTTGCCATACATTGACATGAATCTGCCACGGGTGTACATGAGTTCCCAATCTTGAAACCCCCTCCCACCTCCCTCCCCATATCATCTCTCTGGATCATCCCCGTGCACCAGNTTGTTGATTTTTGCTATGGTCTCTTTTGTTTCTTTTGCATTTATTTCTACCCTAATTTCTTTCCTTCTACTAACTCTGGGGTTCTCCATTTCTTCCTTTTCTAGTTGCTTTAGGTTCTAGTTGTTTCTATGAGGGTGTTTCTGGAATGAGATTAACTTTGGCTGGGTAGACTGAGTAAAGCAGATTGCCCTCCCTAATGTGGGTGGGCCTCACCCAATCAGTTGATGGCTTGACTATGAAAGGGAGAGGAGAAAGAATTCTTGCTCTCTCCTGACTGTTTCAGCTGGCACATCCATCTTCTCCAGCCTTCAGACTCAGACTGAGACTGAGCTTACACCATGGGCCCTCCTGGTTCTCAGGCCTTCAGAGTCAGACTGGAACTGAACACCCTCAGCTCTCCTGTGTCTCCAGGCAGCCAATGGCAGATCTTGGACTTCCTAGACTCCATACTTATGTGAGCCAATTCCTTAAAATGTATGCATATGGTCTCTCTCCTGTGCATTCTGTTTTCTCTGGAGAACCCAGAATAATGCAGTCTTCCTAAAGGTACTCACGCACTTTACAAGTGTGAGTGACATGAATGCTGACTGTCCCCACACTTCGGGGGAAGCTATTTCTCTCAGAACCCCTGAGTTTAGGGTATAGTGGCTCATCGAGGTGGTGGGGGTATAGTGAGGGGAGGCAACACCTGGGGCCTAGCCTGGGGGTCTGAAAAGCCTGGTGTAGCATCTTGGCCTGAGGTCCCCTCTGATGCTTTCTCAGCCTGTGTCACACACTTCAGTCCTGGTTTCTCTGTTACTGGCACTGACTTTCCTGCCCAGTGTTTGTGAGCCCAGAAACAAGTCAAGGGTAGCATTGTAATTTGGACTCATTCTCAGTGGCATTGAGAGAATCGCCGTCTTCACACACAAAGAAAATTATCCAGCCTCAGTCTCATTACGAGGTCTTGACACTTCTGGTTTGGTTACTTTTGAGTCTGTTGAAACCTACTATACAGTTTTCCTGTGAGCGACAGAAGAATTCTTTGAAAAGAATTATAAAAATGAAAGAGGTGTGAAAAGCAATCTTTTGCCTTATTATAACTGAAAAGTCATATCCTAGAAAGGAAGAGTGTATCAAATGTAGTCAAATCAATTTTGAACTGGGGTTGGGTTTCCATTTCTCTGTAAACTGCTCTATGAGTCTTTGTGGGGAAAGAAACAGTACATAGATGCAAAAATTGATTTTTTATGCATTTATTTAGTGAGAAGGTCCTAGGGCTAGGGAGAAATGGGAATCCCTGCTGAAGTTTAAACTGACACGTTTGCAAATTTTAATTAGAATCAAGAGCAACTCCCAAGCCTCTCCCCCTCGCCACCACCACCACTCCTTAAAGCACCTGCTATCAGTCTCACACAGTGGGCATTAAAATTACCCTAGTGGTCTCTGGTCTGACCCTTTTGTCTCCCAGGAGAGGACACCAAGGCCTCAAGTGTGAGTCTGGTCACCCTGATGGCTAATCACAGAGCTGGAACTAAAACCTGGGTCTCTGACTCACAGTCCAGGGCTTCTGCCACTGATGATGCCTTTTCCTATCATATTTCTTATTTGTGAATAATTCAGGCCTCCATGACATTATGAACTCTTTGATGGAAAGAATATGCATAAGTGTTTCCGAGTCCCCCACACCTGTTAAAACAGGACTGAGCCAATAGCAACGGTGAAACATGTAATGATTCGGTAAGACACACTCCTCATAGTTCCCCCAAAGCTGACACCTCCCAGTGCACAGTCTTAGCATCGACGGGCTGGGAAGCCATTCTTGTTCCCCCAAACATTCACAAATCCAGACGGTCAGCCACCAGACATCCACTGACCATGACGGGGAATCTGTGAACATTTCAGGTGATGAAAGATGCCCTTGAGGAGATCACAGCCTAACTCCAGATAGCAGTTTCATAAAATAGAATTGGTCCTGGAGAGTGGAGTGGGTACTGCCCTCAACAGTAGAAGAATAAAGGGAGAAGGATGTGGGTAAGCTTGAGGAAGTCCCTCTTGACCATGTAAGGGCTTTTTCCCCATTAGATGTGAACATTCCAATTCCAGTTGCTTTGGGATGATATCTCTCTTTTTCTCATCATCAACAATGTGGACAAAGTTTCTTTTAAACTACCCAACTAGTAAAATATCACTGTGCTTCAAAATGCATATTTATATCAAGAAGGAAAGCTTTCTGCTCCTTAGACAAAAATCTTCAAAAAATACCTTTCCTATTTTTAAAGATTCTGAAAGTTTTATTACCTGGCTTGTTAAATTGTAAGCACAAGCTAAAAGGTGAAGGGAAGGTCCTGAGGCTACGCTGATGAGGGGCCCCTTTGACTATCTCTTTACTGCCAACACACCCTCACCTTGACCTTCCTCATCATCTCAAAAATTCCTTGCTCTTGGAACTATCTTGGGCTTCCCAGGTGGCACTAGTGGTAAAGAACCTGCCTGCCAATGCAGGAGACATAAGAGACGTGGACTCCATCTCTGGGTTGGGAAGATCCCCTGGAGGAGGGCATTGCAATCCACTCCAGGACTCTTGCCTGGAGAACCCCATGGACAGAAGAATCTGGTGGGCTACAGTCCATAGGGTCTCAAAGAGTTGGACACAACTTGAAGCAACTTAGCACTTAGAACGATCTTATTTTTAAAATGAACACAAATATTAATAGTCAGTCTTATTCCAGAAACTGTGTGAGCTAGTGTGGTATCTGTAACAAGGTATCAGCAATGAAAAGAAGAGGAAGAGAGAAGCAGTATTAAAGAAATCATATTAAGCAAAACCTAGCTAGCAAATAAATCAATTCTCTAACATCAATATTTTAAAACACAATGCTTCTGCCCATAGGTGACCTGATAACATAAAACCACCTGATGTGCCAGAAGTTTCCAGGCACTGGCAGCCAACTGCACATTTGGACTGGTCCATTCTCTGCCCATCAGCCCATCAGAGGCTCCTGACATCCCTTCAAGGTGATGAGCCCCTGCAGATGAACATCAATGGATGTTCCTTCTGCCCTGAAACTCTAGAGAGTTTCTATGTATTCTAGAGGTCTGTCCTGTGCCAAGATCCAGCTCAGACATTCAGAGGATCCTCCCCAGTGACAGACAGTTTAGGGACTGCCAAACATGCTCCAGGAAATGCTAGGGGGACTGAGTAACCCAGTCCCCAAGGCTGCCAGAACACCTCAACTCTCATGGAGGTGGAGGAAAAGGTAAGCTTATCTCAAATGAACCCACCTTGAGAAGAGAAACTAATGTGGGTCGCAGAAGAACAAGAGGAACTCCCAGAGTCAGAAAGTAGTAGAAAGAGCAATTTAACCATTTCACATTGTTAGAATTATAATTAAAATCAATGGGAAAATGTAATTTGCTTTATAAAGATTAATTTATAACCCATATCTCCATAATAAGATCACTAGTGTTTCTTTACCTTCTCTGTTCCAGTCTAAATAATCTCCATGTTTAGCAAATTTCCAGCTCTTTGTTTTTAAAAAGGAAGAAGGGAAAGGGCACTTAAAAAAATAGAGATGGGGAAGAGCAAATTATAATCTGTGTTTACATTCATTTAGTCAACAAATAGTGCTGGGTGCCGAGAGAAAAGAGCAGACGGTGTTCACTCAGCAGATGACGTGAATTGGGACTTCCTGCAGAGCCAGCTGACATCAAGGACCTTGAGTTTTTGATCTATAAGCCATGGCCTTATATTAGGTCAGGAAGTCAATTGTAAGGGTCATAACCAACACTTTTTAGGAATGAAAGAGAAAGGAAAGGTCAGAGTACATCCTCCATGGAAAGGGTGAGTACTGTTTTGTGTGGTTTTATCAGCTCTGTTTGTGCACACGTGCTGGTCTGCAATGTAAAATATATTTCTTTCAGTGGTTCACAGTCAAAAAGATTTGAAAAACACTGCTTGAAATATACTCCACCTTACCATTCTATGTGAAAACATAAATTTACTGCAAATAATGGAGTAGATGCTTAAGGGCTCAGGTTCTGCAGTGAGCTTGGGTGCTTTGAATCCTAACTCTACCATTTTCCAGATATGTAACCTTGGGAAGGTTACTTAACCTCTGTGTCTTAGGCTGCATGCATGTTCAGTTGCTTGGCCGTATCTGACTCTTTGTGACCCTGTGAATTGTAGCCCGCCAGGTTCCTCTGTTGGTGGGATTTTCCAGGCAAGAATATTGGAGTGGATTGCCATTTCCTCCTCTAGAGGATCTTCCCAATCTAGGGATCCAATCTGAGTCTCCTGAGTCTCCTGCATTGGCAGGCAGATTCTTTACCACTGAGCCACCTGGGCTTCCTGTCTCAGGTTGCGTTACATATAAAATGGGTATTATAACAATAGTGTCTACTTCTAGGGCTATTGTAAAATTCAAATGAGATGTAAGTACATGTAAAGTAATCATTGGCACATGAAGGACACAATAAATATAGGTAAACTGTTAAGTCATTACATGCAACCAGCTCCTTAAAGAATAAAACCCTATAGCTTCATAAGGAGCAATCTCCTAATTTCTTAAAACTGAGAAGTGAAGTTGCTCAGTCATGTGTGACTCCTTGCGATCCCCTGGACTGCAGCCTACCAGGCTCCTCCATCCATGGAATTTTCCAGGCAAAAGTACTGGAGTGGGTTGCCATTTCCTTCTCCAGGGGATCTTCCTGAGCTGGGGATCAAACCCAGGTCTCCTGCATTGCAGGCAGACACTTTACCCTGTCAGCCACCATGGAAGCCCCCTAATTTCTTAGAGCAACCTTCATTTCCAAGCTTACCTTTTCCCCTAACTTGCTGGAGAATTAAGCGTCTTTGAAAATCACTCTAAGACATAGGAGCAGGAACAAATATATCTAGAGTCTTTCTCTTTGCCAACTGGATAAGTCATCAAACTGTCAATGGCAACACACAAACTTCCAGAGAATTGAACTCTGGTTTCTTTAAATTAAGAGCCAAGCTTGGAGGTGAAATCTGAGGGCCAGCAGCCTTCCACACACTGACAGCTCTGGCTTTTGTTCTAGAGACAGCAGTCCAGCCCATCCCTAATGGAAACCTCCCCCAGGCTCTCTTTGGGTAAGCAGTCAAGCTCCAAATTATCCCGATTCGGGCACAGTCATGTGACCATTCCCTGGAACCAATGAGTCAAACCAACACCCAACAGAAAATACCAAGGACTCTAAGATTTATGGAGAAAGAGCTCAGGGCCAAAGAACAGGTTTAAGAGACGTTTTCCAATAAGAGACAACACAAAGAATTCAACAAAGGAACTCAAAGGTTTCTAAAATAATTTGGCTTGTGAATTTAGTGCTATGTCATTTCATAATTCAGCGCATTATAACTTTGCATGTTTAAGAGGTATCTGGGGGGAAAAAAGGGAAGCTGATTACTGTTACCATTTATTAGGCTAAACAGATTTCTCACTGCAAAAATAGTATCCCCTGGGAAATACAGCAAATGAACATCAGAAAGCAAGACCAGGCTAGTTACTATAGTAATATTTCTGCCATACCAATAGCAAGACACACTATTTATTATAGCAAATTTATACTAACAAGATACCACTTAAACCTAGTTTTCTGAAGACCCAACAATGACTTGGGAGATACAAGATTTAGCTAGGTGGATTGCAAACTCAGTATTTTGGATTGCATTACTCAGAAGCTACACTGAATGCGGCATACACAGTTATAAACATAATAGCAACTTGGATATTTGGATGGTAATCAAGTTAGGTAACATTTCCCAAGAAATAGTGAGAATGTTTTAATGTTTCAAGAAATATCCAGAATGAATATAAGTTGGCTATGTTTGAGCAAGTAAATGCAGCAAAACTAAGTCTTAATAGCATAATTTCGACTTGATTAAAATGGATAAAGACTACAGATGTGGCAGTCACAGTGCTCCCCATTTGATGCCAGAACTGATATTTTCCCTCTCTTGATTTAATTCGCTTTGATTACCCAATTATTTCTAAATCCTTTCACTCAGTTTCAGCTCCAGTAAAACTGATAACAATGCTAACTCATAATGTGATTTCACTCTCGTCTCATGATACTGCTCCATAAAAGCATGCCCAGCAATGTAATAAAATTATTTCAGATTGTGATATCATAACAGGAAAAAACAGAGTAAACCTTTATCTATTTGAAAATAAAGCAAGCACAGAAAACCATTCATCAGAAAAATCTGAGGATTTCTTCCATCAACTGGGAAGAAAAATGCAACACGGTAGTATAGAAATGTCACAGTGGATATAAACTTAAACCTTAGGATGATGAATTGACTAAACCTTTGAATAAGGTATCCTGCTGCTGCTGCTGCTAAGTCGCATCAGTCGTGTCCGACTCTGTGCGACCCCACAGACGGCCTCCTAGCAGGCTCCCCTGTCCCTGGGATTCTCCAGGCAAGAACACTGGACTGGGTTGCCATTTCCTTCTCCAAAGCATGAAAGTGGAAAGTGAAAGTGAAGTCGCTCAGTCGTGTCCGACTCTTAGCGACCTCATGGACTGCAGCCTACCAGGCTCCTCTATCCATGGGATTTTCCAGGCAATAGTACTGGAGTGGGGTGCCACTGCCTTCTCCAATANCATCCATGGAATTTTCCAGGCAAAAGTACTGGAGTGGGTTGCCATTTCCTTCTCCAGGGGATCTTCCTGAGCTGGGGATCAAACCCAGGTCTCCTGCATTGCAGGCAGACACTTTACCCTCTGAGCCACCATGGAAGCCCCCTAATTTCTTAGAGCAACCTTCATTTCCAAGCTTACCTTTTCCCCTAACTTGCTGGAGAATTAAGCGTCTTTGAAAATCACTCTAAGACATAGGAGCAGGAACAAATATATCTAGAGTCTTTCTCTTTGCCAACTGGATAAGTCATCAAACTGTCAATGGCAACACACAAACTTCCAGAGAATTGAACTCTGGTTTCTTTAAATTAAGAGCCAAGCTTGGAGGTGAAATCTGAGGGCCAGCAGCCTTCCACACACTGACAGCTCTGGCTTTTGTTCTAGAGACAGCAGTCCAGCCCATCCCTAATGGAAACCTCCCCCAGGCTCTCTTTGGGTAAGCAGTCAAGCTCCAAATTATCCCGATTCGGGCACAGTCATGTGACCATTCCCTGGAACCAATGAGTCAAACCAACACCCAACAGAAAATACCAAGGACTCTAAGATTTATGGAGAAAGAGCTCAGGGCCAAAGAACAGGTTTAAGAGACGTTTTCCAATAAGAGACAACACAAAGAATTCAACAAAGGAACTCAAAGGTTTCTAAAATAATTTGGCTTGTGAATTTAGTGCTATGTCATTTCATAATTCAGCGCATTATAACTTTGCATGTTTAAGAGGTATCTGGGGGGAAAAAAGGGAAGCTGATTACTGTTACCATTTATTAGGCTAAACAGATTTCTCACTGCAAAAATAGTATCCCCTGGGAAATACAGCAAATGAACATCAGAAAGCAAGACCAGGCTAGTTACTATAGTAATATTTCTGCCATACCAATAGCAAGACACACTATTTATTATAGCAAATTTATACTAACAAGATACCACTTAAACCTAGTTTTCTGAAGACCCAACAATGACTTGGGAGATACAAGATTTAGCTAGGTGGATTGCAAACTCAGTATTTTGGATTGCATTACTCAGAAGCTACACTGAATGCGGCATACACAGTTATAAACATAATAGCAACTTGGATATTTGGATGGTAATCAAGTTAGGTAACATTTCCCAAGAAATAGTGAGAATGTTTTAATGTTTCAAGAAATATCCAGAATGAATATAAGTTGGCTATGTTTGAGCAAGTAAATGCAGCAAAACTAAGTCTTAATAGCATAATTTCGACTTGATTAAAATGGATAAAGACTACAGATGTGGCAGTCACAGTGCTCCCCATTTGATGCCAGAACTGATATTTTCCCTCTCTTGATTTAATTCGCTTTGATTACCCAATTATTTCTAAATCCTTTCACTCAGTTTCAGCTCCAGTAAAACTGATAACAATGCTAACTCATAATGTGATTTCACTCTCGTCTCATGATACTGCTCCATAAAAGCATGCCCAGCAATGTAATAAAATTATTTCAGATTGTGATATCATAACAGGAAAAAACAGAGTAAACCTTTATCTATTTGAAAATAAAGCAAGCACAGAAAACCATTCATCAGAAAAATCTGAGGATTTCTTCCATCAACTGGGAAGAAAAATGCAACACGGTAGTATAGAAATGTCACAGTGGATATAAACTTAAACCTTAGGATGATGAATTGACTAAACCTTTGAATAAGGTATCCTGCTGCTGCTGCTGCTAAGTCGCATCAGTCGTGTCCGACTCTGTGCGACCCCACAGACGGCCTCCTAGCAGGCTCCCCTGTCCCTGGGATTCTCCAGGCAAGAACACTGGACTGGGTTGCCATTTCCTTCTCCAAAGCATGAAAGTGGAAAGTGAAAGTGAAGTCGCTCAGTCGTGTCCGACTCTTAGCGACCTCATGGACTGCAGCCTACCAGGCTCCTCTATCCATGGGATTTTCCAGGCAATAGTACTGGAGTGGGGTGCCACTGCCTTCTCCAATAAGGTATAGATACATGTAAAAACTAATAAGTTAAGAATGTAGCTCTTTTGGAAAAAGAATCCTTATTATTGAGTATAATGAGATGACCTTTCTAGCCAGCTCTGTGATCCTGGATAGGTAATGCAATCTTCCTGAGTTTTAACGTTTTATCATAAATGAGGCAATTGAATGATTTACCTCTTCCACTCCCAAATTCCATTACTAGTGACTTTTTGATAAAAATTGGTGCAGTCTCCCAAAGCACAAGCACTCAGACTGAAGAGGTCCATAAGACGATTCATTGTTGTACTGAAAAAAAAAAAAAAAATCCTAGAACACACTTTTAAAATGCCTGTGGCTATTTGTTGTTTTTTAAAAATCAAATTTCCTTCACATTAAAAGATGCTCAACATCACTAATTATCAGAGAAATGCAAATCAGAACTGTACTGAGGTATCATCTCACACAAGTCAAAAGGACCATCATTAACAAGTCTACAAATAAATGTTAGACAGAGTACAGAAAAAATGAAATCTTCCTACACTGTGGGTGGGAATATAAATTGGTACAGCTATGGTGAAAAACAGTACAGAGCTTCCTTAAAGAAAAAAAATCTAAAAATAGAGCTACCATATGATCTAGCAATCCCATTCCTAGGTACATATCCTGAGAAAACTGTAATTCAAAAAGGTACATGCACCCCAATCTTCACAGCAGCAGTATTTACAATAGCCAACATATAGAAGTAACCTAAATGTTCACTGACAGATGAATAGATAAAGATGTGGTTTGTATACACACATACACACACACACGAACACACTCGAATACTACTCAGCCATAAAAAAAAAAGGATGAAACAATGCCATGTGCGGCAACATGAATGGATTATCACAGTAAGTAAAGGAAATCAAAGACAAATATTATATGGTATCACTTATATGTGGACTCTAAAATATGATACAAATGACCTTATTTACAAACGGAAACAAACTCACAGATTTAGAAAACAGAATAAAAATTACCAAAGGAGAAAGGGGAGGGGAGGGATGAGTCAGGAATTTGAGATTACCAGATACAAACTATTATATAAAACAGATAAACAACAAGGTCCTACTGTACAGTACAGAGAACTATGTTCACTATCTTGTAATAACCTACAATGGAAAAGAATAGAAATAAGAATATATATATATATGTATGTATGACTGAATCACTTTACTGTAGACCAGAAATGAACACAACATTGTAAATCAACTATACTGCAATTTAAAAACTTTGTGGAAATAAAGAGGTAATTAAAAATCAAATTGTCTTTCTTTTCTGTAATCAACAGCTTTAGAGCGATATGAAAACTGTTTTCCACATGGAGAGAACTTTACAATTTACACAGTGTTTTACATACACAAATCTCATTTCACCCACACACCAGCCCCCTGAGATCAAGATAACAGTTTGATTGCACTTGCTTTCACAGCCACCATATAAAAATCCAACTGTTAGTACTAACTTTTTTAAGAGTACCAACCATCTTTTTCACTGACAATGAGTGAGTGAGGGAGTGAAAGTTACTCAGTTGTGTCCAACTCTTTGAGACACCATGGACTATACAATCCATGGAATTCTCCAACCCAGGGGATCTTCCCAACCCAGGGGTCAAACCCAGGTCTCCCGAGTTGCAGGAGGATTCCTTACCAGCAGAGCCACAAGGGAAGCCCTGATAACTCAGCTGGTAAAGAATGTGCCTGCAACACAGGAGACCAGGGTTCAACTTCTTGGTGGGCTATAGTCTATAAAGGTCGCAAAGAGTCGGACTTGACTGAGCGACTAACACTACCGTCTTTCCAAAAACGCTGCATATTCCCTCCCCTCAGTGGTTCAATCACCAACTAGAATCCAGATCATCTTCAAGGTTTCTAATCTTCATTTATATTCTCAAATGCCCCTGGGGCTTTCTCAGCATGGGGGGACAGGGAAGGGAGGGCAAGATACAAAGTGAAATAGAAGATGGAAAAGAAGCTGCTGGCTGAGTGAGGACAGGATCGTACAAGAACACTGTCTTCGTTTACCACCAAGACGATCTTCAGTCCTATTAACAGGTAAACTTCAGGACATGCAAGTAACAAAGAGCTCTGTTTGAGGGTTTTTATTTTTAAGATGATCGTGTGCCTGCTAAACTGCTTCAGTTGTGTCTCATTGTGACTCCATGGACTGAAGCCCTCCAGGCTCCTGTCGATTGGGTTCCTTAGGCAAGAATACTGAAGTAGGTTGCCGTGCCCTCATCCAGGGGATCTTCCCGATCCAGGGATTGAATCCATGCCTCTTATGTCTTCTGCATTGGCAGCTGGGTTTTTTACCACTAGCGCCACCTGAGAAATGATTAGTTCAAGGAAAATCTTGCTTCCATCACCTATATAAAATTTCCATAGAACGTGGGCCCAGATGTTCCAGGTACCACCATTTCTGTTCTGTCCCCTTTGGATTCAGCTATCTTTGGTCAAAGCCACACTTCTCCTTGTTGGAATTTGTGCCTGCAAATTTTAAACCTGAATGTGTTGCGATCATGTATTTAAATAGCAGTGGGTTTGGGGGACATTTTAATTTTTTATTGGAGTATAATTTCTTTACAATGTTGTGTTAATTTCTGCTGCACAATGAAGTAAATCAGCTTTATGTATATATCCCCTTCCTCTTAGACCTTCTACCCACTCCCATCCCACTCCCCTAGGTCATCACAGAGCACCAAGCTGAGCTCCTTGTGCTATACAGTAGCTTCTCACTAGCTATCTGTTTTACACATGGTAGTGTATATATGTCAATCCCAGTCTCCCAATTTGTCCCACCCTCCCTTCCCCTGTGTCCACGGGTCCATTCTTTATGTCGGCATCTCTGTTTCTGCCCCCAGAAATACATTCATCTGCAATAGCAAGGTATTTAAAATTAAAAGTTTTATCACGAATCTCCCTTATAAGGTTATTTAAGTCAATGGGATCTTTATAAAATTATCTTGAAGATAAACGAACCATTGAAAGAAAGAGTTGCTCAGCCGTGTCCAAGTCTTTTTCATTCTATGGGTTGGAATAGAATGGGATGCTCCAGGCAAGAATACTGGAGTGAGTTGCCATTTCCTTCTCCAGGGGATCTTCCCCACCCCTGGATCAAACCCCAGTCTCCTGCATGGCAGGCGGATTCTTTATCAGCTGATTTACCAGGCAAGTCTCATCTTTATGCAGGCATATATAAGCTGGAGCTTGTCAGCAATACAGAAATTAGAGAATGTTATTGCTGGGAGGAATCTTTGAAGTCACCTAAATAGTTTCCCTCCTCATTTTCTAGCTGAGAAATGTGTGACCAAAACATTTAAATGACTGTTCAGACATACACGGTGAATCTCTTAAGCACGGGATTAGAAGACAAAGGCCAGATTCCTGATCCAGGCTTCTTCCTATTTGGAGGGCAGAAAGCTAACCTCCAAGAGGAGTTACAGTAGTCTGCCCCCTGCTGGAACGGGAATCTAAAAGTGTTGGCACCTTTACCTCAGACTACCACCAAAATTTACCTCCAGGAAAAGATATAAGAATCAGATTGTTAAATCTAAAGGATTTTCTCTTATCTAGGATAACTGTACAAATTCATTTGACTAGACTTGTAGAGTATGGGGTTCTTCTCTGACTATAAAAATTGGGGGAACATTGCTCTTTTGATGCATAGAGTTTTTGTGTTTTTTCTCTCCCTCTTTTAGAACCACCTCAGAGCACAGCAGGCTAAGACATTACCAAAACTTCCCTGCAACAGGCCAAAAGGGCTTCGAAGGTGAAACTAGAAAGAAAGAGGTAACCTAGTACACATGTATTCCCAAGTATCTCAGGAGTAGATCAGCCTCCTTCTTCCGAACAGTGGCAAAGTATCCCATTTATACCTTGTACTGTGATGTCTACCCACTCATGACCAGTTTTTTTGTGTGTGGCAGAAGCAAACTTAGGCTGGATAAAGCAGGACAGGGCCAGGGTCAGGGAGACAGATTCTGAAGGGCTTCTCTGAGGACAGGAGGGGTTGGGGGCTGCACAGGTGGGACTCCAGAGCCAACAACACGGGCACCTGGGGTCTTGCTCAGATTTGAGAGGTGCTGTGGGGGCAGCCTGAGCCCCCCTGGAGGAGCAGAACTGGAAACCTGAGCTGGAGGTACCCAGGCAGCTGAAGAGGGGCTAGTAACACAGCAGCACCTGGGTGTTTTCCCAGCCTAGCACCGCAGAAGCCCAGGATTCTTGCGGGATCCAATAAATGTGGTCATGGAGGAGACTCCCACACCCGCCACGAGATACACACACACACACACACACACACACACACACAGGCACACAGACACATAAGACTGAATTTCGCATCAGCCGGGAAATTAAGAGCTCAGAGCAAATGACACGTGCTTTAGACAGATACAGGAATGTGCCACTTCTTCCCTCTTGTCTCCACACAAAGCCTCGCTCCTGGTACGTGAGTTTGCTGAGAACACAGATGAGTCACCCCAGTGGCAGTTATCCTAGAACGCACAAAGCTTGGGTGAAGGTCATCCCCGGGGATAAGATGTATTCCGCCAAAGGACTGGTCTTTGGGGATAACCCCCTGACATGTCTTTGAGTGGCAGAGTTTCCCGACCTTATTCTATCATTCACAAAGCACAGGTAATCTGGACTCCTCACATGACCTATGTTTTTATAAAGCATCCCATCAGTGTCCCCAGCATCTCATGGCTGAGTTGTAACATCCGGAGTGCACATAAACTCCAGCACCAGGGCGTGCCTGGGATGACGGGATGGCCTCCCCTGTGGTCCACTGATGGCAAGTTAGAGGTGGACCTTTGGCTTGAAAAGGCTGCACATTTTATCTTTTACTGCGGCCTGTGGTCCTTAAGGGTATCCCTCTCCTTAGGCTAAACAGGCGCTGGCACGGTGCCTCTGACCCATCGGAGAGGCAGTGAATCTGAACGGTGCCCTGGTGTCAGAGCCTGCTTCTGCTGAGATGCGTAATGGTGCAATGTTTTTACAAGCACAGCTGTGCTGCTGCGGCCTTGGGCTGCAGCAAGACCATGCTTTCCTGGACCTCCCTGTTGGTCTAGCAGTTGAGACACTGCACTTCCAACGCAGGGGATGAGGGTTCAATCCCTGATCAGGGAACTAAGATCCCACATGTTGTGTGGCATGGCCAAAAGATAAAAAATAAATAAGTAAATAAAATTAAAAACCAAAAGAATGTGCACTCCCTGTATTATTCTTCTACTGGGGACTCCTGTATAAAATTTCATAGCACCCCAGTTTGCAAACATGTTGGTCACACAGCATTTTCTCAGGATCACCTATATATTTGGCACCTGGACCAAAATAATTGTTAGTATGTGTTCAGATGATAAAACCCTCTGAATCTATTAAAATTACATTCCAAAGACTTCCTGATCATTAAATGTTAATGATCATGGGACAAGTCCCCACATGTATGTTTACATACATGCTCAGCCCCTCAGTCATGTCTGACTCAGTGTGATCCTGTGGACTGTAGCTCGCCAGGCTACTCTGTCCATGGAGTTCTCTACCCAAGAATACTGGAGTGGCTTGCCATGCCCTCCTCCAGGAGGTCGTCTCGAGTCAGGGACTGAACCTGTATCTCTTATGTCTCCTGCTTTGGCAGGCAGGTTCTTTACCACTAGCAACAACTGGGAAGCCCTCTCTGTATGTATAGCTACCTCAAAATACAAAACACACAAAAAGTGTATACTGCACGAATAACTTTTTGAATATACAAAAAGGGTGCATATGCACAGAAAAAAAATGAAAAGAAATATTCCAAATGTTAACTGTGTTACTTGGGACTGATGGGTGACTTTTCTATTCTTCTCTATACATTTCTGTATTTTCCAAGATCTCTGTATTGAATATTTGTAATCAAGAAACAGACATTTAAAAAAAAAAAAAAAAGGTAAAACAAAATGGACCCTGATTGCAAGAGTATGTTAAATTCAAGGTGGATGAGCTGACCCATGTGGCTCTTGTCAGACACACACAATCTCAAAGATTCAAAAGAGGGCAAACGAGCGAGGTTCTTCTGGAGGAACGTGGGATTGAGGAGAAGCTCTGCTTTGGTGGGTATTACATTTCAGAGGCGCCTGCAAATAATACAACGTCCCTTCAGCGGTTTACCTAAATCATCTCCCTGCCTAAGCAGAGGCATTAGCTCTGAGCGCCCAAGACTCTGAAGGTCTATGGTGAACGTCTGAGGCCTGCTGTCATCTAGAATGGTGCCGGCATGGTTTATAGCTCTGCTCCCTGAAAGGGGTGCCTACATCCTAAAAATAAATGGTGCCCACCCTGGGCCGGCACCAGGAGACTAGGAGAGAAGCGAAACAGACAGATGCCTCCGATGAAACAACCGACTGGTCGGGATTGATAATGAACCGCTACATCCTATATGAAATTACTTAATTTCCAAAACACTGTATTATAAATATGCTGTCAATGGAGTTCGTGGGGGTTGTGAAGAAAGGAGGTGAATCAGAAACAGTTTGAAGAAATACCACTGGTTCCCCAAACTAATATCCTTCCCTCTGATCTTAGCCTATACACTTGTACATGCTCAGTCGCTAAGCTGTGTCTGACTCTTTGCAACGCTATGGACTGTAGCCCACCAGGCTCCTCTGTCCGTGGGATTTCTCAGGCAAGAGTACTGGAGTGGGTTGCCATTTCCTTCTCCAGGGGATCTTCCTGAACCAAGGATGGAGCCCTCGTCTCCTGCATTGGTAGGTGGATTCTATACCACTGAGCTGCGGGGGAAGCCCGTAGCCTATCTGGAGAATAAAGGAAAAAGCCACCAGTGATGTAAGACATTCTCCAGGCAGCCTTGGGCTACTGAACAGCAGCTTTGCCTCATTAAAAAAAAAAAAAATTACTAAAAATATTACCAAAGGGCATTGAAAAATTGGCCCTTTTAACCTGCAGACTTCTATCCTAATTCATGGTTTAAAATGCATGTTACAGCCTTATAGTATGATGCAGGTAGAGGGTATTTGTGAGCAGTCGAATAGAGGGACGAAAGTATTAGTCCTGTCCGACTTTTTTTGATCCGATGGACTGTAGCCTGCCAGGCTCCTCTTGTCCATGGGATTTTCCAGGCAAGAATACTAGACTGGGTTGCCATTTTCTTTTCCAGGGGATCTTCCCAACCCAGGGATCGAACCTGCATGACCTTCATTGCAGGCGGTCTCTTTACCATCTGAGCCACCTGGAATTTTCTGAATAGAAGGATAAATTCATTTAACATGAATGCAAAGAAGAAATGCAGATAGATACTTGTTTATGTAGCAAAAGGTTTAGAGTTTTTTATTATTTATTTTTCTTGCAAAGTTTATAAAATCCCAATCTTCTATAACATACAAGCAAATAAGTCTTCCTTTCTCAAGTATCAACATGCAGCCTATATTATCATTACGTGCCCCCAAAACCCAAACAAAATAGAATCTGCACTTAAGCAAAGCTGAGGCTTGTTCAGTATCTCTGCTGCTTCTTATGGCTAGAAAAACTGCAGAGAACTCTGTGTTCCAGGATTCAGCTGTTCGCTAATTTTCTCTAAGTGCAACTGAGTTTTTAATCTCATCTCTTTGCTGTGATTTCAGCAAGCCGCCGCAGGTAGTGCCTCTACTTATAACGTATTATTAACTAGCAGCTAACAGGGGTGACCAGGAATCATGTGCTTCATTTGGTTCATGAGAGGTAGTGCTCAAAATCTTTGACACTAGCCGATCTGAAGGAAAAAAAAAAAAAAAAAATCTGATTCTGGTTGCATTTAAGGATTCTTGGATTCCTGCAGGCCCAGACACTCCTACCTTGAGCAACCATGCACAGGAGATTGTTATAATTTCAAAGTTGGATAGGAAGAAAATGAACCAGCTGCTATGTAATTTTTTATGGTGCCTACGATTTGTCTCATTAGCTGGCAAATAAGATAGGCTGGGAACTAAAGCAGCTCTGGCTTCAACTCTGCACCAGAGGAAAAAGTGATCCATAGCCACTCACTCCCTCTGGTGGGAGGGAGGGGCAGTAAATCACAGCAGCTAGGCTGGCTCCATCACTGCAGTAACCCATGACCTTTAGCAAATTACATTAGATTCCAGAGCTTTGTTCCCTTATCTAAAACAGAGGGTTTTGGAAGGACCCTTCCCTAGTGGCTCAGATGTTAAAGAATCTGCCTGCAGTGCAGAAGACTCAAGTTCAAACCCTGAGTCAGGAAGATCCCCTGGAGTAGGAAATGGCAACCCACTCCACTATTCTTGCCTGGAAAATTCCAGGGACAGAGGAGTCTGTGGATTACAGTCCATGGGGTCCCAAAGAGTTGGACACAGCTGAACGACTAACAGTTTCACTTTCTTTTTTGTCCATCTCTCAGAGCTGTGGGGCACTTGGAGACATAAGGTGTTTTAAGTGCTTTGCAAATTCTGGAAGGCTACTCAAATACCGTTGGGAAATGACCTGACTGGTAAACAGAGGACCAAGGATGGCAGATTTGACTGAAGTCAGAGCTGCAGTGCAGAGGCTGGGTTCCCTTCTTCTAGAGGCTCGAGGAAAATATCTATATGCTTCCCTGTCTTTACTCATGGTTGTTACCCCTTGGCCAGCGAGCTAGCTGGAGAAAGGGAGGATGAAATTCAGTAGGATTCCTAGGTCACTTCCACCTTAGAAACAGAGTGATGCTACCTGGGTACAAGTCGTGATAGCCCAGTATAGGAGTCTGCAGACCATGCCAAGTGGCATTGTGGAGCTGGGCAGGAAGCCAAGAGCAAAGTGAGCCCCGCTGTATAATAAAGAATCTGGCAGGCCTTTGTCCCTGTTCCTAGGAGGTAGCCTCTACAGCCTTGGAATTTCCCAAGTGGTAAGTTTCTTTAATATTCATAGTGAGCCCCGGATAAATTATGCTAATAAGATGACTCAGAATGGGGGCAGACCATGCAGAAAGACCAACTATATGATCGGAGGGTTGAAACTTTGGGTCAGGTGATATGAGCTCAACCTCTGACCTCTGGGGAGGAGTAGACTGTTGACGATGGGAGTTCAGCCATGTAGCCAATGATTCAATCACTCATGCCTATGGTAATGAAAGCCCAGAACAGACACTGGACACGAGAGCGCAGGGGAGCATCCCTAGCTAGAGACCTACATTGACACAGCGGGAGAATGATGTGTCTTGAGGGCAAGGGCACTTTGTCACAGGGACCGTCTCAGACCTCACCTTATGTATCCATTATTTAACTGGTCTTCTTTGATTCCTTTATAAAACAACTATGATTGTAAGTGCAGCACTTTGTTGAGTTCTGTTGGGTCTAATGAACTGCCAAACCTGACAGGATACTGGAAACCCTCAAATTTGCAGCCAGTGGGTCAGAAGTGCGGATGACCTGGAAACCTCAGAATTTGTGGCTCATGTCTGCCGTGGGGGCAGTCTTGTTGGGAACCACATCCTTAACTTACAGGGTCTATGCTTAGTCTGGTAGTTAGTGTTACAATTGCACTACTGGTCCTCAGGGCCCAAGAGGGCAGGAAGGCAGTGGGAAATGGGATGAGTGATCTCATCTGGATTTCTATCAGGAAATCTGGGGCTGAATTCTCAATTTATCTTCACTTAGCTTTGTGACTTTATGCAGATTATTGTTGTTGTCCAGTTGCTAAATCATGTCCAACTCTTTGTCATCCATGGACTGCAGCATGTCAGGCTTCCCTGTTCATCACCATCTCCCATAGTTTGCTCAAACTCATGCCATCCAACCATCTCATCCTCTGTCGTCCCCTTCTCCTCCTGCCTTCAATCTTTCCCAGCATCAGAGTCTTTTCCAATGAGTCAGTTCTTTGCACCAGGTGGTCAAAATATTGGCACTTCAGCATCAGCATCGGTCCTTCCAATGAATATTCAGGGTTGATTTCCTTTAGGATTGACTGGTTCGATCTCCTTGGAGCCAAGGGATTCTCAAGAGTCTTCTCTAGCACCACAATTTGAAAGCATCAATTCTTTGGCACTCAGCCTTCTTTACAGTCCACTCTCACTTCCATGGGCTTCCCTCTGAGCTCAGTTGGTAAAGAATCTGCCTGCAACACAGGAGACCTGGGTTCAATTCTTGGGTCAGGAAGATCGCCTGGAGGAGGAAATGGCAACCCACTCCAGAATTCTTGCCTGGAGGATCCCCATGGATAGAGGTGCCTGATGGGCTATAGTCCATGGGGTCACAAAGATTCGGACACAACTGAGCAACTAAGCAAACATATGGATTTCTGTCAGCAAAGTGATGTCTCTGCTTTTTAATAGGCTGCCTAGGTTTGCCACAGCTTTACTTCCAAGGAGCAAGTGTTTTTTAATTTAATGGCTACAGTCATGGTCTTCAGTGATTTTAGAGCCCAAGAAAATAAAATCTGTCACTGTTTCCACTGATGCAGATCACTAAACCTGTTAATTTCCTCCAAACGTACCCTCCTGACAGGTAAAATGGGGGAAATAATACCTGCCACATGGAGTTATGAGAACTGAATGAAATGTCATTCCAAGTCCTGAATATTTGGGGAGTGAAGGTCTAATCTGAGCAGAGTGGTGGAGGAGAGCCCAGAATTTGGTAGAGTGACACCTCCGTCAAGTCCTGAGCCTCGCCGTAGGGAGCTGGGGTCAAGATGCTGGTAGGGAGCTGGGGTCATGTGGCCTCTAGGTGGGGTGAGGGGAGGGTGAAAAATGAGTGACACAACTGGGTTTCGAGAGTAGGAAGATGATCCGGAAATGATCTGAAAACCTCTTTCTCTGAGCAGAGCATCTGACACGTGATCCCCACTGAGAATGCTCCCCTCCTAGAACGGGGATTTTCCAGGTTCAGCCTAGAAGGAAAGGAAAGAGGCTGAGGGAGTGGGACTCTGGGGCCACCATTCACTTCATGTTTCCTATATGGGGGTTATAGGTAAAAAGTCACCTAAAACAAGTTTCTGCCATTATTTTAAGAAAGAGTTTGTTTCAGAGAATAGATCTGAACCAGGATGGCTGCTCTCCTGCAACTTATCCTGAGTTTCAAGAATCAGACAACAAAATTAAACTGACCTACCCTTGCGAGGGAGAGACTGCTGATTAGAAGTTCTGATTGCAAGGAAGAAGATTCTAGGCGTATCTGTCTAAAAAGCCTATACTTACAACAGCAAGTATTCAAAAAGTGATTGAAAAAACAGGGCTGATTCCATACCGAGGAATGGAGGCTATAGAAGAAAAGGTGATTCAAAAGTGTTCAGATGCTCTTCTTCTTTCCTCTGCCTCGAGGAAAGTGGCTTCAGATGTTAAGACCTGGGGAGTTCCCTGGGGGCCTGCTGCTGCTGCTGCCGCTTCAGTCGTGTCCGACTCTGTGTGACCCCATAGACAGCAGCCCAACAGGCTCCGCTGTCCCTGGGCTTCTCCAGGCAAGAACACTGGAGTGGGTTGCCATTTCCTTCTCCAATGAATGAAAGTGAAAAGTGAAAGTGAAGTCACTCAGTCGTGTCCGACTCTTAGCAACCTCATGGACTGCAGCCTACCAGACTCCTCCATCCATGGGATTTTCCAGGCAAGAGTACTGGAGTGGGTTGCCATTTCCTTCTCCAATGCATGAAAGTGAAAAGTGAAAGTGAAGTCGGTCAGACGTGTCCGACTCTGTGAGACCCCATGGACTGCAGCCTACCAGGCTCCTCCGTCCATGGGATTTTCCAGGCAAGAGTACTGGAGTGGGTTGCCATTGCGGATTAAGGGTTAGAATTCTGGCCTTTCGACTGCAGAGGTCCGGGTTCAATCCCTGGTCTGGGAACTGAGATCCTACAAGCCACATGGCACAGCCAAGAGAAAAAAAAGATGTTAAGATCTGTGTACCAAGGCTGGAAGGAAGGGCACCACGGATGCACATAAAGGTGTGACATGGGCTTGCAAGAAGAGTGACAGGAAAGTGTGGTAGATAGAACTGCAAATGACTTGCAAAAATCTTAAGGACCGAAAAATGGTGGGCGATGGGGATGGAGAGTGGCTCTCTCTGTGTATTTATCCAGCAGTTAGCAGGCACAAGGGGCTTCCCTGGTGGCTCAGCATTAATCAGTCTGCCTGCTAGTGCAGAAGACGCAGGAGACTCAGGTTCGATCCCTGGGTCAGGAAGATCCCTTGAAGGAGGGCATGGCAACGCACTCCAGTATTCTTGCCTGGAGAATCCCAGGGACAGAGGAGCCTGGCGCTCTGCGGTCCATGGGGTTGCAAACAGTTGGACGTGACTGAAACGCATGAGGAAGAGCCCACCAGGCAGTACTGAGCTCTGTCCTCACCCTGTAACTCCCACTGGTGATCTGCCTTTTTCTCTCCTGAAGATGTGTCTGTTCCTCATTCATCCCTCTTTCAAACAGACTTCTGCTAAGTTAGTGCTGTGCTTGGTGGAGGGCAAAACCTAGGCAGGGCTGGACCACCCAGCCATACCCTCAACTGAGGAAACTGAGGCTCCAAGAGGTTAAGCAATTTGTCCAAGGTCATCAAGTTATTGGGTCCAGGGCCAGGATCTGATTCCAGGACTGTCTAACCCACTCTCTCTCCTGACAGTAGAGTCCAGTGAGTCTAAAGAAGGGTGAGTGAATGAGTCTCAGAGGGATTCTGAGGCAGGGGGATGCCCCCAGGAAGGCAGGAAGGCCTGGGAGCCGGATCTCATGGAGGGGAGAGCCACAAATAAGCAAGTGGGCCAGTGGAGGAAGGCCTGCAAGTGAAGCTTCAGAGTTGTGAACTGCTGAGATCTCAGACTGATTCTGGAAAGATTTTGCTTTGAAATTCCAGAAAGCCCTCAAGAAACTTGGAGACATGGTCCTTGCCAATAGCTCATATGGTGATGCTAGTGGTAAAGAATCTGCCTGCCAGTGCAGGAGATATAAGAGACATGGGTTCGATCCCTGGGTGAGGAAAATCCCCTGAAAAAGGGCATGGCAACTCCACAGCACTCCAGTATTCTTGCCTGGAGAATCCTATGGACAGAGGAGCCTGGGGGGGCTACAGTCCATAAAGTTGCAGAGTCAGACACGACTGAAGCAACTTAGCAGGCCTGCATATTCCTCTTCCTCCCAGAAGGGCATCATTTATTTATTTTTCAGAAACCTCAAATCCCTGTTTCTCATGAGGCCAAGAAGCCCATCTGCTCCAGGTCTGCCTGGCTGTGGCCTTGACTGCGCTGGAGTGGAAGCTCTCTCTAACTTGCCTTCTGAATACGGCATTAGTGTGCCCAGCAGGCTCTGCCTCCTCAAAGGGCTGACTTAACAGTTTCCCCGTGAGACACCTTCTGACTCCACCGCCGGGTCAGGCGCGTGCACCCAAAACACACACTGAAAATCGCAAGCCACCATGGGGAGCACCAGACGGTCTGGTTTCACTGGCAGGAGGAACAAAGCTGTGCTTTCTACAGCACTGACATTTTTTCTAAGGGCAGGTTTCTTCTTGCTGAATTTTAATCCGCAATTCTTTATGGTTTTCAATAAAGTCGAAAGCTCCCTACTGACATTACCAACCAGCAAAGAAAACAAAGGTATAAATATGCTCAGAAGCACCTCTTTCCTTTCGCAGGGAGAAGTATTGGGAGTGGGCTGGACAGTGGGCAAGGCCAGAGCTTGAAGTCAATTAGAAATGGGTTCGAATCCACCCCTGCCTCTGGTCAGCCAAGTGGTCTTGGCTGGACAGGTTGCGTTTCACTCTGTGACTCCCATTTTCTCATCAGCAAAACCAAGTTAACATGGGCCGAGTTGCAGTGAGGATTCGATGAACCACCATGTGAGTGAAAGCATGACGCCCTCAATAAGCTTCCGTCTGCCCTCTTTCATCCGGAAGAGGTATTTTGTTTTTTTTTCTCTAATGGTTTCTTTGAGGAATTTGATAATTTGTCCTTAAAAATGTAGGCACAAGTAGGAAAAGCTGCTTTCATCTCCTTTGTGTCCCCGCCACCTCAAGAAATTGTGTGTCTCTAGCAATGCAGTGCCTGGCATAGTCTCTGCCGTGCTCTGATTTTAATGTCATCATCACGGGGATGATGCAGAGGGTGGGTGTGAATGGGAACGCTGGTCTCAAGATGAAGGAAGGAAGAAAGCAGATAGGGCCCCAACACCCACGTGTGGTGCCACAGAGCTGAATGGTCTTAGCACCGGGAACAAGACCAAGAGGTGGCTGGAGCCTCCGTGGGCCGAGGGTGCAGTTCCATCCACATAAGCAGGGCCCATGGTGGCCTATCTCTCTGCTTCCTGGGGTGCCATACAGAGATTCCCTTGGACAGTAGGTTTGCCTGCTGACATCCACATTTCTTCTGGGGGGAATGGAGCAACGGGGCCAAGTCCTTAAAAATGGAAGTGGTTGAATCTAACCTTCAGCACTCAGCCACTTCCCCTGCTGCTGCTGCTAAGTCGCTTCAGTCACGTCCGACTCTGTGTGACCCCATCGACGGCAGCCCACCAGGCTCCCCTGTCCCTGGGATTCTCCAGGCAAGAACACTGGAGTGGGTTACCATTTCCTTCTCCAATGCATGAAAGTGAAAAGTGAAAGTGAGGTCGCTCAGTCATGTCCTACTCTTCTCGACCCCATGGACTGCAGCCTTCCAGGCTCGTCCATCCATGGGATTTTCCAGGCAAGAGTACTCGAGTGGGGTGCCATCGCCTTCTCCGAGCCACTCCCCCAGGGAGAGGCAAATAGCTGGTTTGGTCTGAGGGTCTCAGGGCACAGGCCCCCTCACCCCAAGCCACATTATCAAAAGCCCTCTTGTCCACAGCCCCCAAGAGTGAGGACAAGGTTTGTCGCTGCAGACATCTCTCTCCTCCCTCAACAGTCCTGGGCTCAGGAACTGCTGTCCTGGGACAGGTCTCGCCTCCATAGGACTGTGCCCCCGTATCACTGGATCCAGCCCCACTGACAACCCTTCTGCTCACAAACCTGCCCTGAATCTCCTTGAAACCATTTAGTCGGCTCTCTGGCTTTTGNATGTCCTACTCTTCTCGACCCCATGGACTGCAGCCTTCCAGGCTCGTCCATCCATGGGATTTTCCAGGCAAGAGTACTCGAGTGGGGTGCCATCGCCTTCTCCGAGCCACTCCCCCAGGGAGAGGCAAATAGCTGGTTTGGTCTGAGGGTCTCAGGGCACAGGCCCCCTCACCCCAAGCCACATTATCAAAAGCCCTCTTGTCCACAGCCCCCAAGAGTGAGGACAAGGTTTGTCGCTGCAGACATCTCTCTCCTCCCTCAACAGTCCTGGGCTCAGGAACTGCTGTCCTGGGACAGGTCTCGCCTCCATAGGACTGTGCCCCCGTATCACTGGATCCAGCCCCACTGACAACCCTTCTGCTCACAAACCTGCCCTGAATCTCCTTGAAACCATTTAGTCGGCTCTCTGGCTTTTGTTGGGGGTGGCATTCCCTTCAGGTTCTTCCAGAGCTGGCTTCCTCCAAGTCTGGAAGGCTCCCGCCTCACTGTAACAGTTTCTCAAGCCACACGGTTTATGATGCTGTGGGTTTCCACCTGGGTGGCTCTCCCAATTCCTCCTTCTAGACCCAAGTCTTGGTCCTCACAGATGCGGCTGCACCAGCAGCCCTGCCCCCTGTGATCAGGCCACTGCTCAGGTCCACTGGACCCGCCCCGCCTCAGACAGAAGTGCTCACAGTACAGGGCCGTGAGACTGGAGACAGGGCCCTCGTGCTGTGGTGACACCAGAGCAACGTCGTTAAGACACTGGCTGGTGTGAGCTGACTCAGGAAGGAGCACAGGGCCTGCTCCAGGCTACGGTTTCAGCCCTGAGTGTTCCTTCCTGCTCTTCTGCAACACTTTGGGAGGCAGTACGCATGCAGACAAGAACACAGATACTGGCATCTGACAACCCGCCCTCAATCCAGAATCAGCCCATCTCCAGCTGTGTAACTTGGGACAAGCCAATCAACCTCTCCAGGCCTCAGTTTTCTCATCTGTGAAATGGGGACAGTGAAGTCCTCACCTCCCAGGGCTACTGCATGTGTGCTAAGACAGCTCAGTTATGTCCACCTTTTTGTGATCCTATGGGCTGTAGCCTGCCAGGCTCCTTTGTCCGTGGAGTTCTTCGGGCAAGAACACTGGAGTGGGTTGCTGTGCCCTCCTCCAGGAGATCTTCCTGACCAGAGATCAAACCTGCCTCTCTTACATCTCCTGCATGGGCAGGCGGGTTCTTTACCACTAGCACCACCTGGGAAGCCCCCTAGTAGGAGGTTTAAAGGAGATCTGATATCTAAAGTACTCAGAGCTCTGCCTGGTGCCTGGAAAGCAAGTGATACACACTGCTCATTATTACCATCATTACTGAGTGGCCTTCACCTCTTCTGGGAAGACGTTTGTTTCTTCCTCTGTATCTCCCCAAGGCCATGTTCATATCACCAGCCCAGCACTTACTGTGTTGCTATAATTATTTAGTCACGTGTTTTTTGACCCAACTAGATCACATATTTATTCCTTTGGCAACCTGGTGAAGGCCAGGAACCCCTTCTCAATACAATGTTTTGATAACACATAAAATGCACAGGATTTTAAAGGAAACTGACTGTACTGAAATATGGTTATCAAAACATTTCTCAAGAACAGATATGTGATAAGGTAATCTATGTGCTTCCTTTAACACATCAAATAACAAGATTTACTTCTGGGTCTCATCATTACCCTTATTTTGAAGGAGTGATGAACATAAATGGTATTTTGAGATATTTGCCACAACTATAAGTAGTATGAAATATCTGTCATTTCTACTGGTGATAAATCACAGGGATGACTGATATCATTCTGGTCAGTCTCCTGCTTTTGTAAGTACACTTCAGTTAGAGATTAGTGAAAATCAGAAGGTGATTTTTTTTTTTTCAAATCTAAACTCGCAGACCCCTTGAAATCTACTGAGAATCTTTATCCAGACTATGAGTTTCTAAAAGCTCATTGTTCTATTTATCTTGGTAATCTCAGCCTCAAGTACAGAGCTTGATACACAGGAAGGACTTAACACATTGTTTTTTAAAATTAATAAACAACACATTGTGCCAAGTGCTACAAACTGATGCTGAGGCTCTTGCCCTCTAGAAGCTAAGATCTGTATGCAAATAACTGTGACACAAGAAAAAAGCTGGGAAAAGCCATAAAGTAAGTAATTAGAAGGGTAGGGGGCCTCAAGTATGTGCGTGCACATGTGTGTGTCTTTGTGTGTGTGTAAGGTGAGGAGTGGAGGACTGGGTGGCAGTCCTTGCATTTATCAAATTATTTTGAAATTATAAATGATCAATCTATCTCCCTGGCTAAAGTGAGCTTTTCATGGACACACAGCATGCTTTATTTATATCTGTGCAATAGGAATAACGTATCAAAAATATTAAATGGATATATTTTTCACTCCCTTATAACATGTTCCCTGTAGCCCTCATACAATTACAGCTAAGTCTTTTCCTCAAAGGAGGGGAGCAGTGCNCAGACCAAGGGGGGAATGGATGGATGGGTGGGTGGATGGATGGATGAGTGGACAGATGGATAGATGGGTGGGTGGATAGATGGGTAGATGGTGGATGGGTACATGTTGGATGGACAGACGGACAAATGGGTAGATGGACAGAGATGTGTATAAGAGACAGGTCTTGCTCCTCCTCCCCTTGAGGCTGACCTCTCAACATCAAGGGGGAGGGGAGAGGGGAAGGAAGGGGACGGAAAGAGGTTAAGGGAAGAGAATAAAAGCTGAGGGCACTTATCTCCAGCATCCTTTCAAGACGCTGGGTAAGGACCACCTTGCAGATGCCTTGGCATCAACAGATAGCTACCAGAGCAGAAAGTCAATGCAGCGGTGTGTGCGGGGACCTGACAGGCAGGGGCCAGGAGAGCGTCCACAAGGGTCCCTGGGCTTCCAGGAAACATGAAGGGACCCAGGGTGGACCTGGAAGGTAGCTGAAAATTGAGAGGCAGCGAGTGTACCCTGAAGCTGCCACGAGGAGAAGAGAGGAGGCTCCATACCTACTCTGCAAGGTGGACCACCGAGTCGGACAAAGGATGGAGAACGAGGCGAGATTCAGTAGGCAGACCCATCAAAGCAGGTGGAAGGCTGAGGGACCTCAGTCCCAGAGTCTCACCAGTTGTGGACTCCAGCCCTGGACGCCAGCAGGATGCCCGGTGCCCAGGGTGAGGACTCAGGATGACAGCTCAAAGCCAGCCTGCCCCTTCTTAGAACCATGAGCACATTCCAGATCCCCTGCACCCAGAGGCCACGTCAGCCCTTGAGGGGGCCAGGACTGAGCCCAGACTCTATACCAAAGAGTGACGAGGCAGCGAGGGACACTTGTGAGAGAACCGTCGATGTGGTTTACTGTAACTCTGTCTGCTCCTCTCAGCGGCAGGACTTTTATTTGGAAACACACAGACTTCGCCCGCCCCACCCCAAGATCAGTGCACTGCGCTGCAGTCTGGGATTCCTTCTTGTGTGTCTCTGTGACACCCACTGCCACAGCGTAGATGATATGGGCCTAGGACACCTTCATTTTGTGTGTGCATACTAAGTCGTCATGTCCGACTCTTTGCGACCTGTGTACTCTAGCCCGCCAGGCTCCTCTGTCTATGCGATTCTCCAGCAAGAATACTGGAGTGGGTTGTCATGCCCTCCTCCAGGGGATCTTCCTAACCCAGGGATCAAACTCAAATAACATCTTCTGTATTGGCAGGCAGGTTCTATACCACTAGCACCACCTGGGAAGCCTGGCTCCCCTGACTTTAATTTTGCCAATGGAGAAAAAGCAACCAAGGTATCTGGAACTCTGAATGCCACCCGGAGGTCATCCCCAACTGGGACTGGAATTAAAGCCCACTCTTGTTGGCTTAGCATCAGTGCCCTGCTCCCCTGTCTTTCTCAGAAATGCGAGAGAACCCCTCCCCTATGCTGAGATCTTTATTTAAAAAAAAAAAAATCAACACGCATATGAAAAACAAAAAGAATTTCCAACTAATACTATCATTTGATTGAATTTAGCCGTAAGAAAGAATTCAGAAAACACATGACTTTAACAGAAATATGTTTAGTCACGTCTGACTCTTTTTTGACCCCATGGACTGTAGCTCCTCTGTTTATGGGATTTTGTGGGCAAGAACACTGGAGTGGGTTGCCACTTTTTTCTCCAGGGTTTCTGCATTGGCAGGCATATTCCTTACCACTGAGCCCAATTGAGAGTGGCAGGGGAGATTAATTTTGGAAAGCATGGAAGTTCTACAGAATTTGAAGGAGAGCTTATTCATAATTTATACCAAGCTTTAACAATGTGCAGAGTTTCCTGTAAACCACGTCTAACTCATCCTATGAGTTCACCCATTCAACAGAGAGAATAAGAGAAAGGAGCTTTTCTCTTACATGGTTAAAACTGTGACTCCACCATGCTTGGGGCCACGAGGTTGCTGAGCTCCTGGGGAACGGCTCCCAGACTCTGCTTCCTCCCTGGTTTCTCTAACTCGATAAGGGGCATAGGGCACTGCTCACCCACAGGGAGCCTTCGTGTACTTAGAAAAAGGGAGACGTGAAAATCCCAGGCCAGAGCCCAGCCAGAAGGAGTAAAGCTGGGGCCACCTGTACAACCCCGTTACCGGGAGTTGGTACCAGCCTCTGCCGCTCAATAAGATATTGCCTTTACATACAAAGTCTTCACAGTCAAACCCTGTAATCATTTAGAAAGCACCAGTTTGCTGAAAATCTATTTTCTTGAGGGGTAGTTTCTTGTTTGGCTCTGGTCCACAGGGAAGTGTGCAGGAGAGAAAAGAGAGTTCTCAACAGTGGCCTGCAATCCTCCAATCTCTTTATCCACAAAGGCCTTCAATTCCCAAATTATCCTGTTCTCAATCAGTACGAGTAAGAATGACTGTGGGTTGTCTCTTCTGACAATAATTTATAATCTTCTTCCCCAAAACTTGAAAACACCTTTGCCTGAAATTGCCCTGCTTTTCCTATGTCTTCACACTCCAGATCCTTTTTGCCAAGACGGTAACTTGCCCTCCTTTCCCCTTCCCCAGCACTTCATCTACTCATTCCTTTATCGCTTTCTCTATTTTACAGTCATGTGTGTTCTGTGATCATCACTTACTCTAAGCTCCTGGGAGGCACACACTCCTGGTTCAGTTTTACATCTCTCAAGTTCTTACTGTTCATCTTTCACATGAGCGGAGCTCAGTAAAAGTTGATTTAGTGAACAGACCAAGGGGGGAATGGATGGATGGGTGGGTGGATGGATGGATGAGTGGACAGATGGATAGATGGGTGGGTGGATAGATGGGTAGATGGTGGATGGGTACATGTTGGATGGACAGACGGACAAATGGGTAGATGGACAGATGGAAGGAGGGAAGAGAGAGGAGAGACTCTTCTTTTGGGTATACTACTACAACTTACTCTCCTTTTGTATTTCTTTGGAAAAGCAACTCACATTCATCCTCATTATCACACTCATTTGATTCCTAGGCACGTTCTCAGTTGGGGAGGTCTTGCAATTTCTCTGCTGCCACCACTAAATTAAAAGCACACTGGCATGCAGTAGCAAGGGAAAGCCATAAAAGGTCCAGAACTTGAAGGGCTAGATTTCTGACTAAACCACAACCCACATATCAATGTTCTCACTTCATATTTAAGAAATAACAGTTTTCTGTTTGGAAAATTCCCCAGGCCTCCCTTCTTTCACCTGCTTAATATGCCTTCCCAGTTCTCCTGAAATATCTTTATTCTTTCCTAAGACTCTCATTGCCTATTTCCATCAAATTTTAAGTCATAAGGAAGGAGAGTCAGAAAACAACACAGGAGAAAATAAAGTCCACACTAAGAAAAATAAAATAGGTTAGCTGACAGCCAAAGGAATATCTGCCAATAGCAACACCATTTGTCTTAGTTACTGCTTTTAACTTTCTCTCTCTCCTGGCATTAATAGAAATAAAACTGCGTGTCTCCAGCCTCATGCAGCTAATGTACAGTTAGCACTCCAGGCAACAGGAGCCACAAAGTTCAAGTACAGTGGAGACAAATTCAAGTAAACAGATTGTAGAAACAATNGTCTTAGTTACTGCTTTTAACTTTCTCTCTCTCCTGGCATTAATAGAAATAAAACTGCGTGTCTCCAGCCTCATGCAGCTAATGTACAGTTAGCACTCCAGGCAACAGGAGCCACAAAGTTCAAGTACAGTGGAGACAAATTCAAGTAAACAGATTGTAGAAACAATTGATTGCAGCATTTAGTCTCAGGGTGCTAGCCACCGTAGCTGGTGGGCTTCATGCAAAAAAAAAAAAACGGGCGAGTTTGACGGGAAAACAGTCCCATGTAGCCAGCTAGGGGCACCTCATCACAGAAGTACTCAACCACTGGACATAAAAGATGTAAGGATGGCAGAGAGGGAGAGGAATAGAAGGAGTAGTGCTTCCAAATGGTGATTTGCGATCTTTGTTCCGATAAAAATGCCCGAATCCACAAGCTAGTTCTGCTGAGCCTCCCTCCCCCACATCGTCAGATCCCTGCTGGAGGAGTGTGACCCATGTGACTGTCCTGCTGCGGGGCAGGAACAGGTCCACCAAGCCCGTTAAATGGATCCACTCAATGGTCACCCCTTCAATTCCTCTGCCTGCACTTCAACATCAGATTCATACTATTTTCTCTGATGGCATCAGCAATTATAACTGCAGAGTGGTGGCCACTGCCAATAATCAAGAGTAATCATGACAATGGCTTCGACTTGGCCCTTTAGACTTCCACTTCCAGCATCCAAGGGAGACCTGCTCCTTAGCCCGGAACCTCCAGCCTGAGCCACCGAGCCCTATTTGCAAGCTTCACCTGAGCATTTATTCTGCTAGTTCCAAGCCAGCTGGGAAGTCTTGTGTGCCAACAAAGCACTGCCATTTCCAGCAAAAACACAGTTGAACCCATGTCCCCACGTGGTCCAAGTTGAGCATCACTGAAAGGGCCTCAGAAAAACCAATGTGAGCCTGGCTTGGAAGCCACAGTCGGCCCACACTGCCTCCTGGAACGTCCTTGAGTTATTTCCAAGGCTTCTGAAACGAACTGTGTGAGGCACAACTGATGTTCTTGGGGCCTGAGACTTTTCAACACCGAGCTTGCTGACTCACTTGCGTACTGTGCAAGGTCTCAATTCACAGGACTTTTTGTGCCTTTTTCAGCCGGGTCAGAAGGACTCCGTCCAAGCCATCTGCTCCCGCAGGCAGGAGCCAGTGCCCCAGCCTGGTGCTGATGATGCAGCGATGCTGAGGAGGATGCCGGCTCTCCTCGTCCTTGACAAGAAACCAGCCCAAACCTGCTAAAGAGCAATGATGAAACATCCACGTTGTACTGAAAACCAGAGTAAAAGCAGGAGCTTCCCTGGTGGTCCAGTGGTTAAGAATCCGCCTGCCAATGCAGAAGACATGAGTTCGATCCCTGGTCCGGGAAGATCCCACGTGCTGCAGGGCAACTAAGCCCATGCACCACAACTACTGAGCCTGTGCTCTAGAGCCCGGGAGCCACAGCTACTGTAGCCCATGCACCTAGAGCCTGTGCTCTGCAACAAGAGAAGCCAATGCAACGAGAAGCCCGAGGACTGCAACAAAGAGAAGTCCCCGCTCACCACGACTGAAGAAGAGCTGGTGTGCAGCCGCAAAGACCCAGTGCAACCAAAAATAAATAAATACATATTTTTAAAAGAGAGTAAGAGGAACAAGAAGACAGCTACCAGTGGATGAGGCAGCCAGTGAGTCCGTCACAAACCCTAAAGGGACACTTGGCAATTCCAGTTTCCCGGCCTTCCACCATCCTGACCTCCCACCTACACTCAGCTTCATAAAATCCCAGCTTGGCGGTTCTAGATTACTACCCGGAAGCCCCTCAGAGAGGGCTGAGTCACAGGGACAGAGGACCTGGGTGGCACCAGTACAAGCTCCCCTCTTCTCCAGCTGCCAAGTTCCAGTCCTCAAATGCCAATTAGGAGATGCTCTGGGTGGTCCTAAAATACCTAACATGCAGTTCATAAAATATTTGGAGGGTATCATTAGGAAGCATGGCTAGGCTCTCTCAAAGCAACTTGTTTTAGACATGACCATATAACACACACCTACAGAAAATATTATAGTATGTGTACAAGTGGCATATCTGTATTCAGACAAGGTACTTGAATTCCAACAAGCATCAGAGGGATTAAATTACTTCGGTGAGCTCTCTTGCAAAAATTGGATATTTACTGCTGCTGGTATCTATAACAATTTTCAGGCACTCTGCATTACCTCACATCAGCCTTCCTAGTTCATTGCACCAAGATACATAAAGTTTCTTAGGATCTGCCCATTTCAACTAGAGGTCATTCGTTATTTTTAAGGCTGTAATTTGGAGTCAAGACTTTCAAATACACATCCTGGGCATTGAAACATGGCCCGACCATGCCGAGTGAGTTATTCTGCAATTCTCAGTGACTGGAAGTAACTTCAAGAAGATGAGAACTTCCATAGACAAGCCTCTCCTTCAGCCACAGGGAAATAGAACCAGGGGAGGTTAAAACTTCCTCCCATGGCTTGGTGGTTTGAAGCTGGATCTATCCCTGTCCTGCCCCTGTCCTTCATAGCTCCTTCTGGCTAACAAGGTACTGGGGAGACTGGGAAAAATTTTCGCAGTGTCTCTCTTGGCCGTCTTCTGCAATGCACCCAATCCAATGACTGCCCCCATTACTCTGGGTGGACACTGTCCCAATAGTCCACCTTGCCCAGATCACTATCCCAGGACAATCAGACACGTTCTCCTTCTTAAGAGGCAGCGGTTAAACCTTAAACTCCACAGGTGCTTCAACCCAGACTCTCCCAGGGCAATGACTAAACCTCTCTCTGCTTAAGTGTCCCCAGGTGTACACCAGGGACATCAGTACCTCCTAGAGCCAGTGGGCGGATTCAGTGAGATGAGACCCATAAACCAGTTAGAACAGTGTCAGGTACTATTACACACTCAATTTAAAAAATTATTCTGAAACAAATTAAAATGAAATCAGGGCTTCTTGCTGATCTTGGCGCATTTAACACGTGGATAATTTTTCTCCTTCCGAACACGCCACAGAAATGAAAATAAAGGATTGGGAAACGTCGCAAACCCCCAACAACATAGAGAACAAGAGAAGCAACAATGCAAAAAATGTCTCTAATTTCTTAAGAAAATGGAAAGTGGATAGATAAGTTAGCAGAGCTGTGATGAGTACAATAAGGGGAGCTCTTTCTGAGCCATGAAACTCCAGAAAGGCTGCGCAATTGGAAGCACCAGGTTCTGCAGAAAGTGGGGCTGAAATGGATTAAGGAGCAGTGAGACCCAGGTTCCTTCTCATGGCTGGGGCCTCCAGGAGACCACCCATCACCCATCACAGCAGGAGAGGAGAGGCTCATTCTGTGGCAGACCCAGACTCGGAGACTCAGGGACACCAGGCACAGCACAAGACACAAAACAGGGGCTTCAGTGAAAGCATGAATCCACAGACTTCCCTGATGGTCCAGAGGTAAGAACCCACCTTCCAATGCAAAGATGTGGGTTCAGTCACTGGTCAGAGAACAAGATGCCACATGCCAAGTAGGAACTAAACCTGTGCGCTGCAACTAGAGAAAACCCATGCACCACATTGAAGACCCAGTGCAGCCACAAGAAAAGTGTAAATCTAGACCAAACCCCCCTCCTCACCGCCCTTTCACCCTCTCTAAGAAAAGTAGCACTCAGGTGAATCTCCTCATCCCTACCCCAGGTGAGAAATCAGAGGATTCTCCTCTGGGGAAATGAACATCCACAGAGAAAAGACTTATGGATGCTACAGATGTGGACAGTCAGGAACCACCTCCCCTCATCCTCAATGAAACGGCTAAAATTCCAGCCCAGTTTTCAATGATGCCTAGGAATTGACAAGCCCCATCTGTGTACATGGGGCTTCCCAAGTGGCTCAATGGTAAAGAACATGCCTGCCAGTGCAGGAGACATGGGTGTGATCCCTGGGTCGGAAAGATCCTCTAGAGGAGGAAATGGCAACCCATTCCAGTATTCTTACCTGAGAAATCCCATGGACAGAGGAGCTTGGCAGGTTACAACCGATGGGGCTGCAAAAGAGTGAGCAACTGAACAAAAACAATAATCTGTGCACATAGAGCCCCCCTACACGTCTAGACCTTAATCATAAGTGGTCAAGCAAGTCTCACATTTAAAAGGCAATGCCAAAAGAAGTAGGAAAGCACGCAGAAAATCAATCAGGGGGTAATCCCAAGAAATGAGAAGACATAGGTTTGGAAAACAGGAAATCCAACACTGCAGGGCAGATAAACCACAAGACAGCTGGGCAGCAGCCCTGGGGAACAGGCAGTCCAGACTGGGACGGCAGCAGGAGGGCTCCATGAAGGATGTCTCCAGTGGGGGGAAAATGGGATCGCTAGATTACTGATTGCATTTAACCATACAGAAAGTCGTATTACAAAGGATTTTGAGTTCTTTTGGAGACTTAGGGAAGAGTTCATTATAGAGACACAGAAATACTTTAAAACAAAACACCAACAAAGTGATGGTTAACTCATGGAAAAACAAAAAGTTATTGGGGGAAAAAAAAAGGAAATGTTATCTTAGTATAATTTTGGACTTAGTAGTGAAAAATACTTACCAAGACAACAGAACGTAAACCATGACTAGATTTAAACAAAAATTAGGAGACAATTGCCTTGAGAAAAGAAAGGATGGGAACTGGGGTAGGAAACTTCCTATATGAAGTCAATACGTGTGCGTGCTCAGTCACTCAGTTGTGCCCAACTCTGTGATTCCATGGACTGCAGCCCACTGGGCTCCTCTGTCCATGGAATTTTCCAGGCATGAATTCTGGAGCAGGTTTTCATTTCCTACTCCAGGGGATCTTCCCGACCCAGGGTTCAAACCCACATCTCCGACATTGGCAGGTGGATTCTTTACCACTGAGCCACCTGAGAAGCCCATGTGAAGTCGATAGCTAATGTCTACGAATTTTAATATTAAGTTTTATAAATCAAGAGATATCCCTATAAGCAAATGATTTAGAAATGTGAGGGTAGCCTCATAAACAATGAGAAGTGTTGACAGTGCCTGCCTCGGAGGGCAGGGCTCAGGCCAGGGCCGGGAGGTGCAGGGGCCCGCTCTCTCCCAGGTTAAACCTCTGCCCAGAGGTCATGGTTTCATGCTTTCTAAAATTCTTGCCTATTACCTAACAGGTGAGAATTTTGGTGAGTGGACCCATGGACTTGTATGAATCTGCATATTCATTTTATAATCATTTATGTAATAGCGTCTTGGTGACTGCAATGGAGAGCCTTAGTCTGACAGAGTAAAATGTGCTATCCAAAACTGTTTTATAAGAAAGATACACTCAACTACTAAAGGCAAACCTGCTTCCAAGAAGGGAAAAGTTGAAATCTGCTCAAAGAATTAGCATTTGATTAGAATCATCAGGAAAAGCACAGTGGCGCCTGAATACAAATGATACTGCCAAAGTGGTTCTATAAAAGAATGAGCTGCCTTTAATTCTTACTGAGGTTCAGCGACGACTCTTTCACCCGGAAGAAAACTGATGGATGAACATAGAAACTAACTTAATGAAAACAGCCACTACTACCTTGTCTATACTTGGCATAACCTTTTACTTAATACTTTCACTGGTATTATCTCATTACCCTCTTTCTACAGATATATACATACTTTTCTGTATGGACCTGACAAATCCACACAGCTCATATTCCAGGTGGGCTTGGACCCAGCTTTTCTGACTCCAAATCTGGCACCAATTCCATCTCACCAAAGCTGAGCACAGTATCTGGCTCATAGGAGGTGCTCAAACAGTATCTGGTGAAGGTCTGATTTTATAGTGCCCTACAGCTTGTGACTCCAGAAACCCCCACCCCACTGAAGAACCTGGAACCTGGTGAGAGAGTCACAGAGAAGGTTATGTGGTTGCTGCTCAGCCACTAAGTTGTGTCTCTTTGTGACCCCATGGGCTGCAGCATGCCAGACTTTCCTGTCCTTCACTACCTCCTGGAGTTTGCTCCAACTCATGTCCATTGAGGTGGTGATTGCCATCCAACCATCTCATCCTCTGTCAGAGAGAAGATAAGACAGGCTATTTTTTTGCCACCAGCATCCAAACTGGTCTTGCCCCTCCAGCCTTGCTCCTGCCATATTCTCTACACAGCAGCCAGGATAACTTAACTCTTTTTTTTTTTGTTTAAGAAATTTTTATTGGTGTCTAGTTACTTTACAATGCTGTGTTAGTTTCTGCTGTAAAGCAAAGTGCATCAGCTATACACATACGTATATCCCCTCTTTTTTGGATTTCCTTCCCATTTAGGTTACCCCAGAGCCTTGAGCAGGGTTCCTTGCTCTATTCAGTAGGATCTCATTGGTCATCTATTTTATATGTAGTATCGATAGTCAATGCCAATCTCAGTCTCCCAATCCATCCCACTTCCGCTTCCCCCCTTGGTGTCCATTCATTCGTATTCCGAATGCTTCATTGTTACTGTATTCCTGTCCATCTTCATCTAGACTGAAGACTCCATGAGGGCAGGCTGTATCTATCTCCATCACCATAGCTCCCTCAGTGCTCAGATATCAGTAGACTGCATGAGTGCATGAATGCTACTTCCTAGAGCCTCCTCACAAACTCTGTCAAAGACATGAGACCTGAAATAGCTAATTTTAGCATGAGGTATAAGGGACAAATAGTGAGCTCCTGACAACAGGGTGGGAGGAAATGGAAACTCTCGCTACAACTGGGTATGAATCACAGAAGCTCTACAGAAACCTTCACACCCCCGGAGTCAGCCATCTGCTCAGAAGACGGCAATTAGGACACAGCAGCCCGACACCCCAGCACCACTTGCCCGTGGCTGTGAGCTGTGTATGGAACTAGCTGGTCATACGTCCCCTCCCACACCTGCGTCAGCTGTGTGCTTACCTGCTACATGATCTGTTTACAGAGTCACCACTCAGGGTTGCTTTTGTGCTCAAGAGGCAGGGCTATTGTTTTTGGCATCAACAGAAGGAAAAACAAAGGAGGCTCAGAGTGAGAAAATGAGGCCAAAGCACATCAAATCCCTTAAGAAAGATTGCAGGAGTCCCTCAGGGCACCTGCCCAGCCTCCTTTCTAGGCAAAGCCTCTTTCTCAAGTAGGACCAGATCTGTTCCATCCAAGGTCCCCGGACTCCAAGGCAATGCTTGAACTATTTTTCATTGCTTTAAAAAGGTAAATGGAAATAGTACATTTATCCAGGACAAATCCGCATAGACCAATATAAAAATCCAGGCTTCTCTGATTGGAAATACAAGCTGGTGAAAAAGTTGATATTCACATCCGCATACATGTTTAATAAAAAAAAGAGAGAGAGAAATAAATGAACTACTGCTGAATAAAGACAGTCCCTCTCTTTTAAGGCACGAAGTCAAAGGGTTGAGGATAATAAAAAGGATCCAGTAGGGTAAAGGCTGGGAGCCACTGTTTTCAGAGGTAGAGTTGGGTCTTTGGTCTTGTAATCAGACCCATCAGAGCTGCACAGAGTATCCAGGAACCCCTGAGGCATTTAGTATGAACAAAGGAAAGAAGGTGGCAACACTGAGGCAGGAGGAGGCAGGTGCAGCCTACAGAGTGCGCTGTGGCTTCCGTTACAGTCCGGCTGCAAGGACCCATCCAGGAAAATGATGCCGGCACAGATGTGTTTTGGAACAACAACTTTGTTAGTTTTAGGGGGGACAGACAGGAAAGTGCAATGCTGGAGGCAGAGAATGCACCAGGCGGCTTCAAGAATGGTCCAGGAGCAACAGGGAGAAAGTGGGAATGTGGGCTGTGGGGCCAAGGCAGAAAGAATGCCAGTCACCGAGATGGGGAACTTGGAGAGAGAAGCACTTTGAGAGAAGAGTAAAACTGAGTTTTAGACAAGCTGAGGTGTGTGGGAGGATATCTCAGTGGAAGAGTCCAGTGGGTAGTGGCAAATCTCCAACAGGTCCAGGAAACAAATCTGAGTGAGCGGGAGAAAAACACCCAGCTCTAGGTGGTAACTCGAGCCCCAAGGCAGCTTGCATGGGGCAGACTGTGTGTTGCCAGAGGTGAAGAGGGCCAAGAAGCTCTGGCAACAAAGTGATGTCCCCACAGTCACAAGAAGAGAGGATTTCAAGAAAGAGGACAACAGACAAGACCCCACACAGGGCATGGACTTGGTGCTCTGGGTCTTCAGGTGGTGACATTTACCGTGGGAATTTCAGTGGGGCAGTGGGGATGGAAACTGTATCTCTATGGGTTGAAGAGTGAGATGGAAGTGAAGAAAGAGCCTAAATATGGACTATTACTCAAGGAGCTCGGCTGCAGAGGGGGAACAGTAGGGCAGGGCCAGGACCGAGGAAGGGTTTCTATTTGAAAGGGGAGACGTTAGGTCTTTCTATGGACGGAGGCGCCAGGATGTACAGTGGCGGGATGGAAAGAGGGCCCCACACTCCCCACCTGGCCGGCTCCCACCCTGCCTGCTGAAGTGAAGGTGGTATCTCCCACTGGCCGGTTTGTCTTGGGATTTGGTGTAGCTATGGTCACCTTCTCTCAGGAATGTGAAGTCCTCTCAGACCTGGTGTGGGACTGAGAGGCTTACTAGAGAAGGGTGACCAAACCTAGCTACCCATCAAAATCTCAGGGCATTGGTGAAATATACAGATTCCCAAGCTCCACCAGTTCTGTCTTCCCAGAGTTTCTGAAGGCAAGATCAACAAATAAATAAATAAATAAATAAATAAATATATATATATATATATATATATATATATATTTTAATGTATCTATTTGGCTGCCTTGGACCTTAGCTGTGGTACTTGAGATCTTTGTTGCAATGTGTAGGCTTTGTTGCTCCATGGCATGTGAGATCTTACTTCTCTGACCTGGGATCAAACCCATATCCCCAACACTGGAAGATGGAGTCTTAACCACTGGACCACCTGGGAAGCCCAGGAAGTCTATTTTGTGGAAATTCCCCAGTGGTCTCTGATACACTGAGACACCACTAACTTCACTCACATGCCTTGTGAATCATATACCTAAGGGCACACAGGAAGCCCGGGAATCAGGGCCTGGCCCACCCCTCCCCTAGGACTGACCAGTCCCGAGGCGTGCCCACTCCTCCTTCCCTCACATGGTTCCAGGCAGTTTCCAACAGTCTTGAGAGAAGCTGATGCTAATTTGCGAAGCTGACGGGACTGGGGCTCTCATGTACCAGCCCTTCCTCTGACAGAGTAAAGACAGAAATCCTTTATGTCCTTAAGGCTGTCTTCCTCTACCCTGAATCAGGGCCTGGAAGAACTGCAAGTAATAGAGGTTCGCAGTCACCGGGCTCGAATCACATCCCCTGAGTGGGACCACATACACATACAGGCCAATCCTGGGAAGTTCTGGCTGTGATATGAGCTTCAGCACCAGGCCCAGCACCCAGAGAAAGAACGAACAGGGCTGAGAGTTAAGACACCACGTTCATCTGAGAACCAGGAGAGCCACTCGCCCGGTCCAGCACCCCTTCTCCCAGGACACCACAGCTCTAGGCAAACTGGTCCTGCCTCCCAGAACTGAAAAAAGATTCAGGCTCTGGAGGCTGGAAAAGAGCCACAAGCTTGTCAGTCCTTCTGAGAGGGCAAGAGGAGGCACTGGGCACCTCCACAGACCCAGAGGCATGGCCTGACCCCATGAGGCCTCACTGGGGGTGGGGAGTTGGGTGAGCATGTCGCACTGTGAAGGAAACTGCAGTCCGCTTTGGGTCAAAGAAGGGGCAGGAAGCCCATCCAGCTGCAGAGAAGGCCTTGAGAGTAAAGGTAAGGAAGGAGCCGTTGACAATCTTTTCACGCCTTCAATAATCCAAAGGGGCTCCCATCCAAAGGCCATGGTACTCAACTTGCTTTGACCTCTAGGGCTCTGGCTAGGTCTCAGAGGTTCCAGCCAAAGATCAGAGGTAAACAGTGTGACCTCTTCCCACAGAAGGTGACATGAGGGCTCTTTCAGTCCTGCAAACTAGTAAGGCGGTTAGGGAGAGAGAAAACCCATGCAAAAGGCCTGCAGTGGGAGAGAGGACCTCCAAGGCTGCCAGGCTCTCTGTAGGAGCATTTTTTCAACCGCCATTGTTTGGGAAATAAAGTCATTACCTAGCCTAAACTGTCTTCCTGAAAAAGACATGCGTGACCTCATACAGCTAACCTCCTGTGTTACAACATGGTCTTTTAACCTGGTTTGCATGTAGGTGCTATCTGTTACAGGGTGGGAATAAAAGGGGCTTTGATGGCTAAAATATACACGTTTCATATGCAAAATCCTCATCCCCAAGCAGATATGGTACTGATCCGGTGTTCTTTGGAGAAAGGTGGTTCCTGTGAATTTATAAAATCCAGAAGTATCCTCAAGAGCCATGGCAGTCCTGGCCTGCCTGATACCCCTGCCGCGGGGGTCGTCTGTTGTCCTGCCTATCCCTCTACGAGATCACCAGGACCCGAAATGCAGAGCCAGATGCCTGTCTGGGTACTTGGCAGGCCACAGGCGCTGCTGCAATTAGCAAGCTGGATCATGAATCAGCATCAGAGGCGCGCAGCCTCCACCGGAGCGTAGCGGACAGCTTATAAATAGCAGAGCTGCGACTGCCTCTCCAGCCCAAGCTCCACGAGGCAGGGCAGCTGCTGCCAGCAGAGCCTGGAGAGGGTCCCGCCGCCCGCCCACCCGCGCGGGGCTGCCTTCCAGCTGTGACTATCACGTGGGAAGCGGGAAGCAGAAGGGGCGGCTCCCATCAAGCTCCCAGTGCACACCGTGCGCAATGCAGAAGGGCCCGTGGTCCCGGATTCTCTCACGCGACGGGCACGTGAGAATTTGCAGGTCTGGTTCTCAGGTCCAGGTCTCAATGTGAATACACAAACCACCAAGGGACGACCAACACTGCTGCCCCACTTCCTGAGCATCACCCAAGTTGCACGCACAGCCACACCCATAGGGAGCACCCCTAAATCCCCCTCTCCAGTTAATGACCTGTGAGGGGCCACTCTCAGCCTGAAGGAGGGAAGCAAACATCTTGATCTAGTGGCAAGAGGCGGGATTTGGTCTTCAGAGGCCTGGGTTCCAAATCCAGTCCAATCATCTGCCAGCAGACACCACCTGCCTCCCACTTGCCCATCAACACCCATCCCTGTTTGGGACAAATTCTGTCCCTTCTCAGGGTCTCAGATTCTGGTGTAAAATAGAGCTCATGATCACTAATTTGTTGGTCATGTGAAGAGTAAATGAAGTAACACACAAAGCAGTGAGAAAGACAGACGGCATTCATGAGCCCTGATAAATCCACATCTTCTTCATAACCATGGCCGAGGTCAGCCCTGGGAGACCACAGTCACAGTGGAACCATGGTGAGGAGGACATACAGGACAGGGAAAACCACCGGGGGTCCTCAGTGTCCCGCTATTGGTCAAGTTTTCATGCCAATCATATTTTTTAGATGAAACGGCAATATTCTCCGGGCTGACGCTGACTTTAGACATGTTCTACCCAATAGTCCCAAAGGAGAGCAACAATAACGCAGAGGCCTGTCATTTTTCTGAGACCACTAGTATTGAATAGATGTCACTTGTCCCCAAATTAATTCACAAAATTAACAGAATGATTCTAAAATGTATCTGNGGAGGACATACAGGACAGGGAAAACCACCGGGGGTCCTCAGTGTCCCGCTATTGGTCAAGTTTTCATGCCGATCATATTTTTTAGATGAAACGGCAATATTCTCCGGGCTGACGTTGACTTTAGACATGTTCTACCCAATAGTCACAAAGGAGAGCAACAATAACGCAGAGGCCTGCCATTTTTCTGAGACCACTAGTATTGAATAGATGTCACTTGTCCCCAGATTAATTCACAAAATTAACAGAATGATTCTAAAATGTATCTGGAAGAATAATTTCACAGGACCAGCCAAGAACATTTTAAAAAAGAAGAGTAATGAGTGGGGATTTGCTCTATCAGATTTTAAAAGGTACAAGTAGTAACATATTGCAGTAATGGCATAGAAAGAGACATCAAATCGATGAGCTATAATAGAAGGTCCAGAAACAGACCCAAAAATCTAAACAGCGTTAGTATATTATGAAATTAGTATTTCAAAACAGTGGGAAACGGATGGACTGCTCAGTCAATAGCACTGGTACAACTGGCTAACCAGTTGGATGAAAATAAGCTGTATACCCACTTGTCTCAATACACACAAATGAATTTCTAGATTGACTAAAAGTTTAAATATAAGAAATAAAATGTAGACAATATAAGTGGATTTTATATAACCTCATTTTGGCAAGGAACTAAGCATGACACCAAATGGAAGAAACCACAGAGAAAAAAGGTGGATAAATATATTATAAATGCAATAAAAGGCAAGTGGAAACTGCAAGAACAATAACTGCAATATACTGAAAGGGTGAATATTTGAAGCTTTTATAAATGAATTTAAAAAAATAAAAGCATCAATAAAAAATTGATAAAGAACATGAACCAACAATCCAAACCAATAAATACAAATGGTCAATAAAATATGAGACTCTCAACAGACTCTGTATGATTTCAATACCTTTAGACCATGAAATTTTTGCACCTTGTTTTATGTTCCTAGATATGCTCCAGTGTCTCCTGGTTTACAGTCTAAGGAAACTTGAATAGAACTTGTATCCTGCTGTTGTGTGAAAACTGTATAAATCTTAATTATGTTGAATTGGTTCATACTGCTTTTCAGGTCTACTCTACCCTTCCACTTTCCTGCCTTTCCTTTTTCTATTAATTTTTGAGACTTTGATATTGAAACTCCAACTAAAAATCTTAATTTATCTACTTAAAAAATAATTCTAATATGTAGTAGAACTATATGTAACTTTGTTCTGTATTTTACAAGTCTCTTGTAAATGTGTTATCATACTTTCATAATTTAAAAGTTAAAAATTGTTTAAAAAGATGTGAGACTCTCTTCACTCCAGCCACACTGGCCTTCTTCCAGGTTCTAGAACATTCTGTGCCACCCCACCCTGACACAGGATCTTGGTACAGACTGTTCCCTCCATCAGGAATCCTCTCGCCTCATCTTTACCTGGGTAAATCCCTCAACTCTCTGGTCAAAGCTAATTGCCCCAGGAAAGCCTTCTTTGCATACTCCTTCATCCCAGACTAAGTGAGATTCCCCTCTCTCGTCCCTTATAAGTATTTTAACACCCAGTAGTTTTTCTCTTGGCACTTTTTACAGCAGATAATTATATATTTATTTTTGTAACTATTTTATCTGACAGACTTATTTTGTAAACATTTATCTGGTAAAATTATTTTCTCAGACGGCTGTCTCCCTCTCTGGACAAACTGCTCGTTCTGTGCTGATCACTGTATGTGCAGCACAACAGTTATATCAATTATATCATACACATATAATGGAAAACTATACAGTGAGTTACAGTGCAATAAAAGATCAATTTTAAGGGTATAAAAGATATCATGATGTAATGTTAAGTAGTAAAAGCAGTTTACAAAATCACACGCATAGTACCATGGGGTTAGGGGAGGGAAACGTATACATACCGAAAAAAAGATATACATCATATTTTTAACAGGAGGTTAGTGTGACATTGGTATCTTAATTTTGCTTATCCAAATTCTCTCTTCAAATTTCAGCAATGAATACACACACAGACACACAGCTTTTTTAGTAAGAGGGAGAGATTTAAATGAGCTATGGTTTTCCTCTTCAACCCACGGAGCCCAGCAGGAGTCCTTTAGGAGTCACAGAGGATGTCCCTTGCCACATATCCTCCCTAGCCCTCCACTGCCACCTCTCCACCTTTATTTCCACCAACAGAAAGAAAGAGAGCACAGCCTAGCTCCAAGGCACTGCATGGAACTCTGTTTAGCTACCTCCAAGCCCCAGATTATTTGTCTTCAGAAAGTGAAAACTAAGTAAAGGACTTCCTTGGTGGTCCAAAGGCTGACTGCACGCTCCCAATACAAGGGGCCCGGGTTCCATCCCTGGTCAGAGATGCAGCAACTAAGAGTTTGCACGCCACAATTAAAGATCCCATGGGCTGCAACTAAGACCTGGCACAACCAAATAAACAAATACTTAAAAAAAAAAAACAAAAACTAAATGAAGGAGCACACCTCACTTTAAAAAACTTCAGGTTTCCACTAAACAGCCCAACTTCCGAGAATAGTTCAAATGGGAAATCTGTCTGTACGTAGCATTGAGAACCATGTCTACTTAATGAATATATGTGGATAGACTGACCATCTAATAAATGGACAAAGGGGCAATTGCAAGTTTTAATATGCAACAGCAAAGGTCATTCTTATACTCTGTCAAAGAGATGGGCATATTTTAAGCGTTATGGGTATATGTGGTGTATGTCACAAGCAAGGATAGAAAAATATGGCTGCCAAAGGTCAGGGGAGGGATGGAGAGGGGACCCAGTTTCTAGGTGAAGATCTCATACCACCAAAAATAAATTTCTTCAGAATTCAAGTACCCCCACTGGCCTGGCATCCTTAACACAGTAAGGCTGTCCGGACATTGCACTTTCCTGGAGTTTCCTTTCTTTAGAATAAAATTGGCCTGCTTATTTGTAGGTAAGGATGGAGTCAGGCTGCACTTAATACATCGATGGAATTGCTCAAGAGTTGTCCATCTCCCCTGAAGGATCGCCAAAGACAATGTCCTCTCTCCTTATTGGAGTGGGCTGGGTGTGTTTGAATCCCAAGGAGACACAGACTTCAAGGCCAGATAAACTCTGGACCACACTCCATAGTCCCCAGACCCAGTGGCCTCACTTAATGGGGATGGACATTTCCCATTTGTGGCTGAGCACACTCCTCTTCCGCTGAGCTCTAAAACCAAGCGGGCTGGTCTTGTGGTCCATCCAGGAGGAGTCCATGCACTCGGGAAAGGCAGGCAGCTTGCTCCCTCAAGTCCATCTAGACCACTCTTCTAACTTAGAACATTTAGCAATATTTCTTACGTTCAAGGCTTGGAGTTTGGGGGCAAGAAGAAAAACAGATTCTGTAGAAACACTCCCGACATCCCCTCTGATGTCTCTCTCCTCCTCACGTCTAACTCATCTATTCCTCTTCTCTATCTCTTCTGCTCCAGCTTCTCTCTCTTAATTTAAGGGGTGAAAAAAGATAACACCAGTAATTCACTATTAAGTCCACATATGTACAATTTCTGTCACCCACTGTGAAATAACAGTAATACCAGTGAGGCCAGCCTATATGGAACAGCACTCACATACCAATCATAGAAATGCTGTCCCAAANAAAAGAAGAGTAATGAGTGGGGATTTGCTCTATCAGATTTTAAAAGGTACAAGTAGTAACATATTGCAGTAATGGCATAGGAAGAGACATCAAATCGATGAGCTATAATAGAAGGTCCAGAAACAGACCCAAAAATCTAAACAGCGTTAGTATATTATGAAATTAGTATTTCAAAACAGTGGGAAACGGATGGACTGCTCAGTCAATAGCACTGGTACAACTGGCTAACCAGTTGGATGAAAATAAGCTGTATACCCACTTGTCTCAATACACACAAATGAATTTCTAGATTGACTAAAAGTTTAAATATAAGAAATAAAATGTAGACAATATAAGTGGATTTTATATAACCTCATTTTGGCAAAGGACTAAGCATGACACCAAATGGAAGAAACCACAGAGAAAAAAGGTGGATAAATATATTATAAATGCAATAAAAGGCAAGTGGAAACTGCAAGAACAATAACTGCAATATACTGAAAGGGTGAATATTTGAAGCTTTTATAAATGAATTTAAAAAAATAAAAGCATCAATAAAAAATTGATAAAGAACATGAACCAACAATCCAAACCAATAAATACAAATGGTCAATAAAATATGAGACTCTCAACAGACTCTGTATGATTTCAATACCTTTAGACCATGAAATTTTTGCACCTTGTTTTATGTTCCTAGATATGCTCCAGTGTCTCCTGGTTTACAGTCTAAGGAAACTTGAATAGAACTTGTATCCTGCTGTTGTGTGAAAACTGTATAAATCTTAATTATGTTGAATTGGTTCATACTGCTTTTCAGGTCTACTCTACCCTTCCACTTTCCTGCCTTTCCTTTTTCTATTAATTTTTGAGACTTTGATATTGAAACTCCAACTAAAAATCTTAATTTATCTACTTAAAAAATAATTCTAATATGTAGTAGAACTATATGTAACTTTGTTCTGTATTTTACAAGTCTCTTGTAAATGTGTTATCATACTTTCATAATTTAAAAGTTAAAAATTGTTTAAAAAGATGTGAGACTCTCTTCACTCCAGCCACACTGGCCTTCTTCCAGGTTCTAGAACATTCTGTGCCACCCCACCCTGACACAGGATCTTGGTACAGACTGTTCCCTCCATCAGGAATCCTCTCGCCTCATCTTTACCTGGGTAAATCCCTCAACTCTCTGGTCAAAGCTAATTGCCCCAGGAAAGCCTTCTTTGCATACTCCTTCATCCCAGACTAAGTGAGATTCCCCTCTCTCGTCCCTTATAAGTATTTTAACACCCAGTAGTTTTTCTCTTGGCACTTTTTACAGCAGATAATTATATATTTATTTTTGTAACTATTTTATCTGACAGACTTATTTTGTAAACATTTATCTGGTAAAATTATTTTCTCAGACGGCTGTCTCCCTCTCTGGACAAACTGCTCGTTCTGTGCTGATCACTGTATGTGCAGCACAACAGTTATATCAATTATATCATACACATATAATGGAAAACTATACAGTGAGTTACAGTGCAATAAAAGATCAATTTTAAGGGTATAAAAGATATCATGATGTAATGTTAAGTAGTAAAAGCAGTTTACAAAATCACACGCATAGTACCATGGGGTTAGGGGAGGGAAACGTATACATACCGAAAAAAAGATATACATCATATTTTTAACAGGAGGTTAGTGTGACATTGGTATCTTAATTTTGCTTATCCAAATTCTCTCTTCAAATTTCAGCAATGAATACACACACAGACACACAGCTTTTTTAGTAAGAGGGAGAGATTTAAATGAGCTATGGTTTTCCTCTTCAACCCACAGAGCCCAGCAGGAGTCCTTTAGGAGTCACAGAGGATGTCCCTTGCCACATATCCTCCCTAGCCCTCCACTGCCACCTCTCCACCTTTATTTCCACCAACAGAAAGAAAGAGAGCACAGCCTAGCTCCAAGGCACTGCATGGAACTCTGTTTAGCTACCTCCAAGCCCCAGATTATTTGTCTTCAGAAAGTGAAAACTAAGTAAAGGACTTCCTTGGTGGTCCAAAGGCTGACTGCACGCTCCCAATACAAGGGGCCCGGGTTCCATCCCTGGTCAGAGATGCAGCAACTAAGAGTTTGCACGCCACAATTAAAGATCCCATGGGCTGCAACTAAGACCTGGCACAACCAAATAAACAAATACATAAAAAAAAAAAAAAAAAAAAAAACTAAATGAAGGAGCACACCTCACTTTAAAAAACTTCAGGTTTCCACTAAACAGCCCAACTTCCGAGAATAGTTCAAATGGGAAATCTGTCTGTACGTAGCATTGAGAACCATGTCTACTTAATGAATATATGTGGATAGACTGACCATCTAATAAATGGACAAAGGGGCAATTGCAAGTTTTAATATGCAACAGCAAAGGTCATTCTTATACTCTGTCAAAGAGATGGGCATATTTTAAGCGTTATGGGTATATGTGGTGTATGTCACAAGCAAGGATAGAAAAATATGGCTGCCAAAGGTCAGGGGAGGGATGGAGAGGGGACCCAGTTTCTAGGTGAAGATCTCATACCACCAAAAATAAATTTCTTCAGAATTCAAGTACCCCCACTGGCCTGGCATCCTTAACACAGTAAGGCTGTCCGGACATTGCACTTTCCTGGAGTTTCCTTTCTTTAGAATAAAATTGGCCTGCTTATTTGTAGGTAAGGATGGAGTCAGGCTGCACTTAATACATCGATGGAATTGCTCAAGAGTTGTCCATCTCCCCTGAAGGATCGCCAAAGACAATGTCCTCTCTCCTTATTGGAGTGGGCTGGGTGTGTTTGAATCCCAAGGAGACACAGACTTCAAGGCCAGATAAACTCTGGACCACACTCCATAGTCCCCAGACCCAGTGGCCTCACTTAATGGGGATGGACATTTCCCATTTGTGGCTGAGCACACTCCTCTTCCGCTGAGCTCTAAAACCAAGCGGGCTGGTCTTGTGGTCCATCCAGGAGGAGTCCATGCACTCGGGAAAGGCAGGCAGCTTGCTCCCTCAAGTCCATCTAGACCACTCTTCTAACTTAGAACATTTAGCAATATTTCTTACGTTCAAGGCTTGGAGTTTGGGGGCAAGAAGAAAAACAGATTCTCTAGAAACACTCCCGACATCCCCTCTGATGTCTCTCTCCTCCTCACGTCTAACTCATCTATTCCTCTTCTCTATCTCTTCTGCTCCAGCTTCTCTCTCTTAATTTAAGGGGTGAAAAAAGATAACACCAGTAATTCACTATTAAGTCCACATATGTACAACTTCTGTCACCCACTGTGAAATAACAGTAATACCAGTGAGGCCAGCCTATATGGAACAGCACTCACATACCAATCATAGAAATGCTGTCCCAAAGCCATAGCTCCCAACTCAGGGGCTGCTGTTGGCTCGCTCAATACCCCCCCGCTTCTGCAGAATTTGACACTGCTGAGTACCCCTTCCTTCTATCCTCTTGTCTCATATTTCGATAACACTGCCTTATCTCAGTCCCCTATCCATCTGAACCTTCCCTTGGTCTCTGAGGGGAAACTGAGACACAGACAGGTTCAGGAACACATCCCAAATCAAGGGCTTATTAAGAAATGGGGCTGCATCTCAAAGGCAGGCCTCCAGACTCTCCCTCTCTGCCAGGCTCTCAGGGGCATCACCTCCAGGCCCCTGGTCCTTCTGTCTCCTCTCTAGACCACTGAATGCTCTTGAGAATGACTGCTTTCAGTAAGATGACTCATAAATCCACACTTATTACCCCAACTTCTCTCTTTCCATCCTTATTCTCCAGTGCCTGCTGGGCAATTCCACCTGCATGTCAAATTTAAATATCTTAAGACCAAACTCATCATCTTTCTAAAATAAGCTTTTCTCCTTGACATCTCCATTACAGTTAAGGATTCCACTCTTCTGACACCCACATTAGAAACCTCTAGCTGCAATTTCTTCCCTGGCCTTCCCTTCTACTATTTTGCATCCATCCTTTGAAAGATCTTCCCTGTCTTTCTCTCCCCTCCCATTCCTGCTGTCAGTGCCTCCTATGGGCCTTTATCACCCTCCCCCGGAAAACCTTCTCCAGGTCAACTGTCTCTCCAGTCTACCCTACCCCAACCACAGACAAGCTCATCACCGCAGAGCAAGGCTTCTCAATTTTGGCCTCATGGATACCTTGGGCCGTGTACTTCTTTGCTGTACTCTGTGCACTGTCAGATGTTCAGCAGCATATCTGGCCTCTACCCTCCACCCCTTCTAGTCATGACTCCAAAGTCTCTCCAGACATTTGTAGTCATCCCCTGGGAGTGAGAGTCACCCCAGGGGAAAACCAAGGATCTAAAGCCTGGCTCACTCGCTGCTCCTTTCAGAAGCAGTGTTTTCCCAATGTCCTCTCAGTGAGTTCTTAGGAAGGAAACAGTCTTCAAGAGACTGGGGAATTATGTTTCCTATGTATGATTTCCTTTCTCTGGAGGCTTTGGGCTACACTACACTTGAGCTGAGGTTCAAGGTGTACAGAGGAAGAGAGGCTTAAGAGGAAAAGCAGAGAGGGCAGCTGACAAATTCATCCTTGGTCTGACATCTGGCGCTTCATGGCTGAGGCCCCCCTGCCTGAAGACAGTGGGGCAAGGAGGGGTAGACACTCAGGGTTCCAGAGCCAGATGGTTGGATAGGACCCCAGCCCCAGTTCAGTTCAGTCGCTCAGTCATCTCGGACTCTGTGACCCCATGGACTGCAGCATACTAGGCGTCCCAGTCCATCACCAACTCCCAGAGCTTGCTCAAACTCATGTCCATTGAGTAGGTGATGCCATCCAACCGTCTCATCCTCTGTTGTCCCCTTCTCCTCCTGCCTTCAGTCTTTCTCAGCATCAGGGTCTTTTCCAATGAGTCAGTTTTTCATATCAGGTGGCCAAAGTACTGGAGCTTCAGCTTCAGTATCAGTCCCTCCAATGAACATTCAGGACTGATTTCCTTTAGGACTCACTGGTTTAATCTCTTTGCAGTCCAAGGGACTCTCCAGAATCTTCTCTAACACCACAGTTCAAAAGCATCAATTCTTCAGTGCTTAGCTTTCTTTATAGTTGAACTCTCACATCCACACGTGACTACTAGAAAAACCATAGCTTTGACTAGATGAACCTTTGCTGGCAAAGTAATGTCTCTGCTTTTTTATATCCTGTCTAGGTTGGTCATAGCTTTTCTTCCAAGGAGCAAGTGTCTTTTAATTTTATGGCTGCAATCACCATCCACAGTGATTTTGGAGCCCAAGAAAATAAAGTCTGTCACTGTTTCCATTGTTTCTCCATTTGCCATGAAGTGATGGGACCAGATGCCAAGATCTTATTTTGCTGAATGTTGACTTTTAAGCCAGCTTTTTCACTCTCCTCTTTCACTTTTATCAAGAGGCTCTTCAGTTCCTCTTCTCTTTCTGCCATAAGCATGGTGTTATCTGCATATCTGAGGTTATTGATATTTCTCCTGGCAATCTTGATTCCAGCTTGTGCTGCATCCAGCCCAGCATTTCACATGATGCACTCTGCATATAAGTTAGATAATTAGGGTAACAATATACAACCTTGACATACTCCTTCTCCAATATGGAACCAGTCTGTTGTTCCATGTCTGGTTCTAACTGTTGCTTCTTGACCTCCATTTCTAAGGAGGCAGTTAAGGTGGTCTGGCATTCCTACCTCTTGAAGAATTTTCCAGAGTTTGTTGTGATCCACACAGTCAAAGGCTTTGGCCAAGTCGATAAAGCAGAAGTAGATGTTTTTCTGGAACTCTCTTACTTTTTAGATGATTCAACAGATGTTGGCAATTTGATCTCTGGTTCCTCTGCCTTTTCTAAATCCAGCTTGAACGTCTGGAAATTCTCAGCTCACATACTATTGAAGCCTTGCTTTGAGAATTTTGAGCATTAATTTGCTAGTGTGTAAAATGAGTGCAATTTGCAGTAGTTTGAACATTCTTCAGCATCGCCTTTTGCTGTGATTGGAATGAAAACTAACCTTTTCCAGTCCTGTGGCCACTGCTGAGTTTTCCAAATTCACTAGCATATTGAGTGCAGCACTTTCACAGCATTTAATAGCTCAGCTGGAATTCCATCACCTCCACTATCTTTGTTCATAGTGATGTTTCCTAAGGCCCACTTGCCTTCGGACTCCAGAATTTCTGGTTCTAGGTGAGTGATCACACCATTGTGATTATCTTGGTCATAAAGATCTTTTTTGTATAATTCTTCTGTGTATTCTTGCCACTTCTTCTCAATATCTTCTGTTTCTGTGTGATCCATACCATTTTTGTCCTTTATTGTGCCCATCTCTGTATGAAATGTTCCCTTGGTATCTCTAATTTTCTTGAAGAACTCTCTAGTCTTTCCCATTCTATTGTTTTCCTCTCTTTCTTTGCATTGATCACTGAGGAAGGCTTTCTTATCTCTCTTTGCTATTCTTTAGAACTCTGCATTCAGACAGGTGTAGCTTTCCTTTTCTCTTTTCCCTTTAGCATCTCTTCTTTTCTCAGCTATTTGTAAAGCCTCCTCAGACAACCATTTTGCCTTTTTGCATTTCTTTTTCTTAGGGAAGGTCTTGATCACTGCCTCCCTTTCCTAATTCTAGGCCCTTGGGTCTGTCCTTTCATTCCTCTCTGCTGTGGTTTGCTTTTATGAAAATGGGCATTAGAAAACAGTTCCTAATTCGTTAGGCTGTTAATACATATAAAGCACATGAAATGTGCCTGGTGGGAAGCAAGTAATTGATAAATGTTAGCCATCATTATTACCATGATTAATAATATGGCTACTACATTTTCAGTCTTACTGGCTGTATGTTTCCAAAGCATGCTCTCAGTTCAGGCCACAGTGAATCCTTACAAGGCAGTGAACATTGTTATTATATAGTCACTAAGTTGTGTTGAACTCTTTGGGGCCCCATGGACTGTAGCCCACCAGGCTCCTCTGTCCATGGAATTCTCCAGGCAAGAATACTGGAGTGGGTTGCCATTTCCTCCTCCAAAGGAATCTGCCTAGCCCAGGGATGGAACCTGTGTCTCCTGCACTGGCAGGCATATTCTTTACCACTGAGTCACCAGGGAAGCCCAGCAGTGAACGTACCTTATGCTTACCTATGGTAATGCCTATGTTCGTGCTTTTTCTTCTAAAATCCTCTGTTCTCCATGTCCTCCTGCAGAAATTATATGTGCCTTTTAAGTCCTACTCAAGTGTTATCTCTGTTACAATCCTTCCCTCTTCAAACTAGACAAAGGCCATCTTTCCTACTCTTGGACTCCAAAGTGCTATGATTATGCACTCAACACATACCTTTTTCTGTCACAAGTACAGGGGATAAAATTATCTCCCAACTAAATACATCTCAACCCCTATTTTAGGAGTCATTCTATATAACCTAGAATATAGCCTTTCACATAGTTAGTGATTCTAACTTGGATGCATAAAGGAAATACAAATGTAAAATGCTATTTTATAATACTATGATTTCTTGTCTGAGAAGAACATTTTAAGGCATGTAAATACAGTCATCCCTCAGTATCCTTGGGGGACTGGTTCAGAACCTCTGCAGATACTGAAATCCGTAGATGCTCAAGTCCTTTATATAAAATGGCAAAGTATCTACCTATAAAACGGTGATAGTGTTAGTCGTTCAGTCGTGTCTGACTCTTTATAATCCCATGGACTGTAGCCCATCAGGCTCCTCTGTCTATGGAATTCGCCAGGCAGGAATACTGGAGTGAGTTGCTATTCCATTCTCCAGAGGATCTTACTGACCCAGGGATGGAGACCTCAGACTGCAGCCCGCCAGGAATTCTCCAGGCAAGAATACTGGAGCAGATAGCCATTCCCTTCCCTAGGGGATCTTCCTGACCCAGGGATGGAACCAGATTTCCATCTGAGCTTCTCTGTCCCTGGCCAACACTAGTTATAAGTGTTTCCATGTATTATTTCATTTAATCCAAATAACCCCCCAAAGGTGGGTCCTGTTGTTATAATCTCCAGGTGTCTGAAGGGTGGGGAATGATGTCACAGAAGAGCCCCAGCAGAGAAGAGATTGATTGGGCCCAAGTCCCACCTACGCCACTAACCAGCTGTGAAGCCCACAGTTCAACCCCTCTCTGGACCTTTAGCCATTAAGGCAATCCCTAGGACTCTCCAGTTCTACTGCTACTAATCCAAAGCCCAGCCAACCTGAACAATGGAGACGTTAATTATGTTTCAAACATTCATTACAGCAAAATTATAACCAAAAAAAAAACAGCAACACTTTTTCTCATGAGCAACTAAACCATCCTATTACTACGCTGGAAACAGTAGCATCATCACACTTAGAGAATCTGTATGTCCCAGTATGTCGCAATGACCTGCAGAATTAGAGATAACGATCACTTTTGCCAGTTTATTGGAGTATTTCTCATTCTGTCAACATTTTCAGCGGGGAAGGTAAAGAGGAATATTTTCCACGTACCACATCCTATAAGCGCACAAGTTCCCCAGTCCCACCTGTCACTCACCTCTGCACCCCCCACCCTGCCAAGACCAGGGCCTCACATATAATGTGTGTGTTAGTGGCTCAGTCGTGTCCGACTTTGTGATCCCAAGGACTGTAGCTGGCCAGACTCCTCTGTCCATAGAATTCTCTAGGCAAGAATGCTAGCGTAGGTTGCCACTTCCTTCTCCATCACATATAATAAAGGCTCAAAAAATGCTGGTTGAGTAAATTATCACTCCACCTCCTCTCTGTGTATTGTTTTGATATTTATAGAAATTTATAGAAAAATAATTTAATATCAGAGAGTTCTAAACTGCACAGCGTTTGCCACAGCCAGGGTAGAGGAGGGGTTAAGTTAAAGGGGCCACTCTCCGCAGGCTGCCAGTCCGGTGAATTTGTTAGCCTCCCTATCTGCGGATCCTCTTTAGACCCTCTCTCCCCACTACCCCCTGAACCTCAGCCTATAGGTGTTCAAGTCCAAAAGGACCAGAGAAATGTACTCATAAGGAGGAAAGATAACTTGCCAAACCCTTGAAAACAGCCTCCTTCTCTGCACCATTTCTGTCAGGAGCTTAGCCACAGACTCACTCCACAGCCCTCTGTTTTAAGCCTGTAATTGTTTTTTAATCCTTTCAGGTCATGAACCCATCTGAGGATCTGTGGAAAGTGGCATACTCTCTTCACAGAAATGCACACACCAGTCTTCACACACGTGCAGGACCAGGGGTGTGGGATATGGGGTGGGGAGGAGGTTCTCAGGCCTCCATAAGCTGGATCCCAGGCACCATGGGCTTCCCTGGTGGCTCAGATGGTAAAGAATCTGCTCACAGTGTAGGAGACCCAGGTTCAATCCCTGGGTTGGGAAGATCCCCTAGAGAAGGGAATGGCTACCCACTCCAGTATTCTTGCCTGGAGAACTCCATGGACAGAAGAGCCTGGTAGACTATATAGTCCATGGGGTCATAAAGAGTCAGACATGAGTGAGCCACTAACACTTTCACTTTCAGGCACTAGGCTGCAACTCCTAAGCTGTGGGGAGCAGAGGGGGAAGGAAGAGCTAAGACTCAGGGTACTCAGCACTGTCTTCTCTGTCTGGATGACATCTCTTCTTAAACAAAAAGAGTCTAGGGTCTCCTAACACAGGCCCTTCAAAACAGCCAAATCCAGATTCACAAATCCTTCAGCTGTTTCATTTGTTTCAACTTAAAATATCAGAAGAAGGAAAAAAAAGAACAAAAGAAATGTTTGGACTAGGGGAGAAGAAATTGCTCCATAAAAGATACTTTCAAAAAGACTTAAAGATACAATCAAAGATAGCTTCCTGTTACTGTACATATTAACCCGTCACTTCTCCGCAGGCTAATTCCACATGATAATCCAATATTTACCCGACATAAAGTAGGAGTGGGTCCACCAGGTGGCCTGGGGAGCCACCTGCAGTTGATTTTTCAGTGATCGACAACTGTAATGGAATAATGGGAGTGTCTAACAGTAGGCTGAAATATTTGATGAATGACTTCATGACATGCATACATAGGTAAATGAATGACTGGTAAACCAGCCCCCTGAACACAAGCACATGCGTGCACATACACACACACACACACACACACACACACAAACACAGAGGCAGGTTCACATGGCTGCACCTTGGCTCATATTGCTTCTTCCTCTCCTTGTGGACCTAACTGCCACTATTCCTTTAGAATTCAGCTCTGCTATCATCTCCTCCTAGAAGCTTTCCATGATCTTCCCTGGCTGGGATAAGAACTCTGGATCCTTATACTATCTTCTCAATAGAACTTGTCTTCCTTTGACATTTGCTAAGGGTTGAACTGTGCCCACCCCCACAGATTTGTATCTTAAAGCTGAAAACCCCAACATGACTATATTTGGACACAGGGCCTACATGGAAGTTAAATTAAACCTATTAAGGTTAAATGGGGTCAGAAGGATGGGGCCCTAATCCAATAGGATTGGCATCCTTATAAGAGACATCAGAATGCTCCCTCTCCTTGGCCTGTCTCTTCCCATGTGCACAAACCAAGGGAAAGCCATGTGGTGAGGACATGGCTAGAAGGCGGCCGTCTGCAATCCAGGAAGAGGGTCCTCACCAGAAACCAACCCTGCTAGCACCTCGATCTTGGACTTCCAGGCTCCAGACCATGAGAAGATAAATTTCTGTTGTTTAAGGCACCCGGTCTATGGTATTTTGTCATGGCAGCTCAAGCAAATGGTCAACAGTGCAAACGTACAGACACATAACTCTTTGAAGGTTGACACTATCTTCTTCCTGTTTATAGCCTGAGTACATAATGTGGTCCTTGCACATAGTAAGTGCTTAATAAATCCCTGTTGAGTAAATGTGACAGTAGACAGAGGTAACAGGCTACAAAGACCTCCTACCTTTCTCACCCTTAGACTCTCAGAGCCATGTTTAAATCTCCGGAGGTCAGAGTAGGTGAAAAACTCAAGCCCTCCAGGTGCTGTCACTCACTGAAGGAGGGGTGATGTTCAAGGCAAAGTCAGACGTCAACCCACTTAGTGTCCTTCTAGCCAATTACCTGCAGCAGTTGCTGCCACCTGCCCAGATGTCAGATGCAAGAGGGAAGAGAGAGTTCAGAAATAATAAAATGCTCAACTCAACAACATCTTTTATTCATATAAGAGTAGATCCTGGCTGCAGAGTCCTTTAGCCTGCTGACTGAGCTGTGGGTAAAGGACTAAGTAGGACTCTCTCTGTCGACTGTGCTTTGAGAGATCACCAGTGAAAAGCCTGGTGCCTGCCATGAAGGAACCTGTAGCCTAGCTGTGAGACTTGCATTAGGAAATATTGTCCAGGTCCTCAGTACCTCCATTAGTCATTAGATTCATGTTTACTAAATATCTAGAATTCACAGTGCATGGTCAGGTTTAAAAAAAATAAAAGATTAATCAGCTGTGGATCCTAGCTTTCAGGAGCTTTTGTAAGTTAAAAAATAATGATGATGATAAGGACAATGAGGAGACTGCAGTCAGTATGAATGAACTCTCACCACAAGCCAGGCACTGGCCTCTGTGCTTTCCATGTATTAACCTATCTACTCCTTACAACAGTTCTGTGATGGGGCTTTTATTATCCCCATTACACAGATGAGGAGACTGAGGCAAAGACAGGTTAAGTAGTTTGCTCCACAATGTATGAAGCAACCAAGCAATAGAGGTGGGATTCAGTCCCAGAGATCTGTTTCCAGACTCCTTGTCCTTAGGGACTAAAAGTGCTACATAAGAAGAGAGACTTTCTTCTCCCTCCTCCTTAGAATTATGGGGCTGAATGGGGTACAGTGTTTTCACAAGCTGGTAACAGGATATGAGGAGGTGCAGCCACGTAAGGCAGCTGGGGAAGCAGGTCGGGGTGTGGGGTGGCTTGCTCAGAGAGGTCCCCTCAGTGCCCATTCTGTCCAGGTGAACTCTGTGGGGGGTGCCAACGGGCTCCATGCAAACCCCCTAACCAACCACCTCCATGGTTTTCCCCAGCTCAGCAGCCTATGATTCCAGTACTGTGAGAGTTCTGATGACAGAGACCGTTCTCAGAGCTAAGGAAGCCAAGGACTGTCCAAGAGGACGCAGAAGGTGTGCAAAGGAGATGTAAGCTGTCTCTTCAAGGACAGGAAGACTCTGGGAAGGTAGAGAGAGGATGGCAGGTAATGTTTCAGGCCTGGGTAAAGGCCAGCTGGGGGGCTACTAACCCTAATACTAACCTTAATGTAGGGTTAAATTCTGCCCTGCCCTTGTTTTTCCAAGTCAACAGGCCATCTGTAGTGCATCATCTTTCTTCGGGAACTCTCAAAAGATAACGTGGCTATCTGGCTCTTCAACTTGTACCTTCATCCAGGAATGATACTGGAAAAATAGGGTTTACGTGTACACGGAAGGCCCAAGGAGAAACGGACTTGCTGTAGCCTCTTGTGTTTCCTTGCAAGTTAGCTGATGCTACATCACCGAGAACATGACCCAGTTTAGCAACAACATCAACACAGCAGGGACTAGAGAAAATGCCAAGTATTAGAAGACCAAGGCGCGTGGGAGGTGAGATGCACACAAACCATGCCGCAAACTGGAGGTAGAGACCAGTCCACGGCTCTGCTTTTGATTAAAGCCTCTGGTAGCCACACTGCATGAAGGAAAGCAAGAGAGAACAATTTTAACAGCAGCAGCAACAACAGATTCTCAGGAATCCGCCCTCGAGTATGGCTGCCCAGGGCGCAAAGGTGATCCTCACGGGACAGGGCAGGTTTACTCCCAGTCTTAGATCCTCTGTGCTTGGGGGAGCCCCCAAGGATCTGGGTCTTCCTTCATCTGGAGGTAACAAAGGGCAAAAGCTCTGAGCTCATTACCATGTAAATGAGAACTACAAGGCAGATTTTCAGCAAAGCTGCTCTCAGGGGATAAATGCCCTGCCACCTCATAAAACCATGCAGGACCCTCTTCTATTAATCCAAAGCCCGATGGGGCTGTCCTTTCAATGACTCCTTCCCCAAATCAGGACCCGGCATTCCAGGGTTGAGGAGGCTACAGAGAGGCGCCTTCAGTGGCTAACAGGCTTTTTCCTCCCAAGGGCTCTGAATGGATCACAAAAGGGATTTCCAGGCATTCTGGCCAAAGACTAGGATCCCACGACCTCCGGCCACAGACTCCCAAAAGCAGCATCCCATCCACAAAACTATAACGATATTCTTGAGAATGAGACACAGCACGCAGCTGGAGGTAAGAGAAGGTGGATAAAGCACTGGGTCCCTGGATCCAGATGCAGTTCTCAGTTCATCTTACTATCCTACCTGAGCCAGAAGATGCTGGCCCAAATGCCTCCAGCAGCAGAAATACCACAGGGCGAAGGGGGAGGTGGAGACAGACACACACAGACACGCTGCCGTCCGAGACCTCTGAAGCACCTTTAATGAATCCCCTGCCTGCCTCACGTGTTGAACTGCTTTTTCCAGGGGCGTCTGTGAGCACACTAAAGGGGCTGACTGGGCTTGGGCCAACAGCTCTTGAGAAGTTGCTCTCCACCGGCACAAGGACCTTCTCCATCCCCAGAGGCGACTATTCACTGAATGCACCACAGCAGGCCTGAGCAGATTGGCACGTTCCATTTTGCAGCAAAAGAGCTCCTCCAGCCGCCTTGACATCATGTCTGCACAAAATGAGCTTTCACAGGGGTCAGGACCCGCACATGGGGAGGCGCTTCCACGCTGAGCAGAGCAAATTGGGGGGCAAGGGGATTTAGGAAAGCGAAAGGCAAAAACTGACCCTAGGCACATGAGAGAAGTCTCTTTCCAGACAGGCAGTCCTAACTCCGCCTCGTATTTACAAAATGCCTGGCTTCTGACGCTGCCTTCTTGGTACCTGCACACCTGGGCCCCCGCGAAGTGTAGAGGAAGGAGCCTTGTTGCCCCTGATGGACAGATGAAACCAAAGCATGGAGAGGTTGAGTGACTTGATTCAGAGGTGACAGAGCCGGTCACAGGCGGTGGGGGTGACAGAGGGATCACTCTCTGGCAATCGCACCTTTAAAGATTAACGGACCGCCCGAGAAGACTGAATCTTTGCAGGACCGGAGGATAGGGCTGCCAGAGGATGTGTGGAGAAAGGACGTGCATCCAAAGCCCGGAGCTCATAAAACGTCGCAGCCCATCCCCGGGAGCTCAGAGGAAGGGGCAACTACAAGGTGGAGGGCCCATGGGCACTCTTACTCTGCTCACAAACTCCATCCCCTCTCCCCAACATCCCTAAGAGTGGAAACACCCAAAGCCACCCTGGGCCCCCTAGTGGCTCTGTCCAGCTCTAGTTCTCAAGTTAGCTCCATCGTCCCCGTGAAGGCTGGAAAAGACGTGACTCTCCTGCAGTCAAGCCTCAAACATCTCTTCGCAGATTCTCCATCCTCCCAAACAGCCTTCCTCCCTCCTGCCCTGCTCTCCTTTCTGTCCAATGGGTGCAGGCATCCAGAATTCAAAGCTTACACGTCATCCTAATAATAACAAAGATTAAACCTCCTGCCTTCAAAAAGAATCGGCCATCAATAGAATCAAGTTCTGTGGTTATCACTGTTTTATTATTATTACTATTACCAGTGTGGCACAACTCCTCACCCTCCTTACTGGCTTCTCCTCTTTAGAATGTGGATGTTTAAACATGGATGTTTCCTGGGATTCCCCCTCAGTCCCTCTCTACACTCTCTTCCTGGGAAAGTTAAGCCTCCTCCCTTCCTCCCAGCTCCCCCAGCTCCTGCCCCGCTCTCCCTGTAGCTGATGCACAAGTCTAATCTCTGGCCCTACTTCCTCTCCTGGGCACCTGAGTTTTCAACTGCCTGATGGACAGATGGTGTCCAAATGTAATTAGCTGGGCATATGGGTCCAACCTGCCTTTCCAGCCTCCTCTCTCGTCTCTTCTCACTCTATCTGTCCATTACTAATGCTATCCTGGGCTAGTCCTCGTCTTTGGTACATATTCTTTCTCAATCTCAGCATCTGAGCATTACTCAATCCTCAGCATGACTTGAGCCTCTCTCCTGAAAAAATAAAAAGAAAAGCATCTCTCAACGAATACCTTTTACGCCTGGAAAATTATTTTACTGTTCGAGACTTTGCTCAAGTGTTCTCTTCTTTGATAAGCTGCCCCTGCTCCTCCTCCATCCGCAGAGCCTCCAGTGTAAATCTCCATCATAGGACCTGCCACAGGAATCATGACAGTGAGTTCTATACTGGGGCCAAGGACCAGTGACCACCAGGTGATTCTAATACCACACACCTATCTCAGCATGTGCTACTGGGTATTGTCATGTATTTGTTATACTACATTCCTTCAAAACAAAGGAAGCTCTTGGTAGGCTAACCCCAGCATAGTCAATGTAGCAAACATTCATTGTTTGTTGGTGATGATGTTGATACCTCACATAGTGATGATACTTTCCCCTACTCATCCATTTGATTCTCACAACAATTATGAGAGGGAGATGCTCCAAATATTTCACAAATAATGAAACTGAGGCAGCGATTAGGTTACCATCACTAGGCTAGCTGGTGACAATAGCAAGGAAAACTGACTGTGTACTTTCCACTGGACCCTACATGGCTCCAGCTCTTTGCCTCAAGAAATGAAGACATACCCACCAAGTCATCATTACCAGCAAAAGAGCACCTCCCATTCTATAAAACAATGGTGTTGTAAAAAAAAAAAAAAAACCCACCCGGTCTACCATTTACAATCCAATGGTAAAAATCTGAGCAAGCCCTTTAAAGGATAAATAGAAATAGCAACTCCAAACTATTGAATTGTTCCACACCAGAGGAACTCAAGTTTCTAAAAGATTATTTCCCTTTTTTAAGTATAGTTTAAACACAGAGGTGGCCCCAGTGAACCATCGAGTATATGCTGTCATGCATGTGTGCTAAGATGCTTCAGTCATGTCTGGCTCTCTGCAACCTCATGGACTGTAGTCCACAAGCCTCCTCTGCCCATGGAAACCTCCAGGCAAGAATACTGGAGTGGGCTGCCATACCCTCCTCCAGGGAATTGTCCCGCCATACCCTCCTCCAGGGAACTGTCCCAACCTAGGGATCAAACTGGTATCTCCTGTGACTCCTGCATTGCAGGAAGATTCTTGATTCAAGATTCATGAATTCTTGAAGATTCATGTTGGCAGGAAACCCACATGCTGTCATACAACTTAAAGTTGCAGATTCCACTCCCAAAAGAAACTGCGAAAATGTATCCTTGGGTTAGATTCTGACACTGAGACTCAGAGTTACCAGAGCAGTCTAATAGAACATGGAGAGCCTCTCCCAGGATTAACCCTCTAAATCTATCAAGTTTCTACAAAACAAGCAGATTCTGCTATTTCTGCCTGAATAGAATCAGAATCTTCTGATTTCAAGTGTTTCGGTTAAGTCCAAAGGATTCTTCTATGTACTGAGACTCTGAAACTGGAAACCAGCTACATCAGTCACAACGTTGCACAACATCCAAATTGTAAAGAAAACACTGGGAGAATGGATTTTCTTTCTTTCTTAAAAGAACCTCTCTCTTGCTGGTTCACCCAATTTAATCACATATATCTTTTAGAAAGGCAATCAAATCAAAGAAATAAGGACTTTTTGTATTTTGGTTACTTGGAGAAAAAGGTATATTGAACCAGAGTGACCCTCCTTGTTTGGCTCTGCCCCCTCACTGGTAATTCCAAGACAGAGAAGTCACCAATTTCAAACAGAAACATGAGATAACCAGGTTGAACCGTCATTTCCAAAAATACCTCACTCTTCCCTTCTCTTGAGAAGGTCAATTGATTGAGATAATAACGAAATGAGCACCCACCAAGCTTACCAGGGTCTGCAATCCCTCTCATCTCGAAGGATAAAATTCCATTTCTGGAGACCACACATTTGCTGAATGCACTCACAATTGTCTCCCGCCCTCCTGCGGCTGCCTGTTTTTTGTCTTCACAGTGAAGTAAAAGGGGCTCTCAAGTTTGCTGTCACTGCCAAATAATGTCACAAACTACTCTGTTTTACTTCTCTGATGCTCCCAGATTACCTTGTTTCAGATTAACAAAGCAATTATAATACTCTCAGTTAAGAAGCTATTTTACAATGCACTTTCAATTCTAGTTGGTGAGCAAGTCACTTAATTACTTCTATTTTTTTTCTTCTTGAGTGGATAACTTCTTCTGTCTTCAAATAATAGAGCAATCTTCTTCTTAAGAAGACAAAATATTGGGCCAAGTTCTTCCCTAAAACTTAGTATCTTCAGCTCATACCATCAAACATGGCTTCCTGGACAGTGGAGTAAGGAGCTCTCAGCATCAACTATCAAACCTTATTCTTACTTCAAAGTTAACTTTTTTGAAGGAACTTTTTGACATGCTCATGATCCTCAGGTATAATTTTTCTTTTATGTTTTGATATATACTAACTAGATTATCATCATCTGGATTTAGAAAAGGCAGAGGAACAAGAGATCAAATTGCCAACATCTGCTGGATCACAAAAAAAAGCAAGATAGTTTCAGAAAAATATCTACTTCTGCTTTATTGACTACACCAAAGCTTTTGACTGTGTGGATCACAACAAACTGTGGAAAATTCTTCAAGAGATGGGAATGCCAGAGCACCTTACCTGCCTCCAGAGAAATCTACATGTAAGTCAAGAAGCAACAGTTAGAACCAGATATGGAACAACCGACTGGTTCTAAATTGGTAAAGGAGTACGTCAAGGCTATACAGTGTCACCCTGCTTATTTAACTTATATGCAGAGCACATCATGAGAAACGCTGGGCTGGATGCAGCACAAGCTGGAATCAAGATTGCCAGGAGAAACATCAATAACCTCAGATATGCAGATGACACCATCCTTATGGCAGAAAGCAAAGAAGAACTAAACAGCCTCTTGATGAAAGTGAAAGAAGAGAGTGAAAAGCTGGCTTAAAACTCAACATTCAAAAAAACTAAGATCATGGCATCTGGTCCCATCACTACATGGCAGATAGATGGGGAAACAATGGAAACAAAGACAGACTTTATTTTCTTGGGCTCCAAAATCACTGCGGATGGTGACTGCAGCTGTGAAATTAAAAGACACTTGCTCCTTGGAAGAAAAGCTATGACCAACCTAGACAGGATATAAAAAAGCAGAGATATTACTTTGCCAACAAAGGTCCGTCTAGTCAAAGCTTTGGTTTTTCCAGTAGTCATGTATGGATTTGAGAGTTGGATTGTGAAGAAAGCTGAGCGCCAAAGAATTGGTGCTTTTGAACTGTGGTGTTGGAGAAGACTCTTGAGAGTCCCTTGGGCTGTAAGGCGATCCAACCAGTCAATCCTAAAGGAAATCAGTCCTGAATATTCATTGGAAGGACTGATGCAAAATCTGAAACTCCAATACTTTAGCCACCTGATTCAAAGAACTGACTCATTGAAAAAGACCCTGATACTGGGAAAGATTGAAGGCAGGAGGAGAAAGAGAGGCAGAGGATGAGATGGCTGAATGGCATCACCAACTCAATGGACATGAATTTGAGCAATTTCCGGCAGTTGGTGATGGACAGGGAAGCCTGGCATGCTACAGTCCATGAGGTTACAAAGAGTCAGACACAACTGAGCAACTGCACTGAACTGAACTAAGTTACCATCTACATCATAGAAATGAAAAGACAGATTTAAAGGCTACATTTCCCAGGTGGCACCAGTGGTAAAGAACCCGCCTGCCAATACAGGAGACATAAGATGAGGGTTCAATCCTGGGTCAGGAAGATCCCCTGGAAGTGACATGGCAACCCACTCCAGTATCCTTGCCTGGAGAATCCCATGGACAGAGGAGCCTGGAAGGCTACAGTCTATAGCATGGTAAAGAGTCGGACATGACTGAAGTGACTTAGCATGTGGAACAGCAAAGAGGAAAGTCTTGACCAACATGCCTGACTGCTTATTGGTTTTTGTCTATTTGTAGGACGATTCGACATACATGAGTTTGGGTGAACTTTGGGAGGTGGTGATGGACAGGGAGGCCTGGCGTGCTGCGTTTCATGGGTTCACAAAGAGTCGGACACAACTGAGCGACTGACCTGAACTGAAATGAGGAGATCAAACTGCTAGAGAATGTTTCTTCAAATTAAGAAAAAAAGAGGACAGAAAAAAATAAAAATCTCGTCCTCTCACTGTGTTGAGAAAATTGAAGGTGGTGAACACATGTAAAGACACCAGCAAACCATAACATTCTAAATGTGTATCAGCTAAAGTTATTATCAATGCTTGACCACATGACATGGAAAAGCACCCCTCCAAAGACTGCTGTCTCACTGGGAATGATAAACAGGAGGGGAAGATGAAAGTCTGAAAGTCACCAGCAGAAGGCCCCAGAAACCAGCCCTTTGTTTTTACACCCTTTGCTCCTCCGGGCAGGCAAGACTCGGAGCATGTCTCATTCATTTTCACCACCTTCCTCAGACAGTCACAGCGACAGGAATGGAGATCAAACACATCCTGATGGGTTCATGAGTGTCTAACCTCTTCCTTTTCTCCATTTGGAGTCAAGGTTTTGGCACTGTGGCCCTCACTTTGTCCTGAGTTGGGAGATTCTGTTGTTGTTGATTTGCTTGTATATTTCCTGCTTTTGAGTCACACCACAAAAAGAGTGCCCCTAGAAATGCAAATCAAAATCATACCTGTTGGAATGGCTATTGTTAAAAAAGATAACAAATAATAAGTGTTGTTAAAGATGGAGAGAAAAAGGGAACTCTTGCACACTGGTGGTGGGAACGTAAACTGGTAGGTATAGTCACTGTGAGAAACAGCATTGAGGTTCCTCAAAAAATTAAAAACAGAACAATCACATGATCCAGCTATTCCACTCCTGGGCATATATCCAGAGAAAACAAAACCACTAATTTGCAAAGATGTATGCACCCTCATGTTCATAGCAGCATTATTTACAGTAGCCAAGACATGGAAGCAACCATAATGTCCAACAGCAGATGAATGGGTAAAGGAGATATGGTGTACAGTGAAACGGCCATCATCAAAAAGTCTACAAACAATAAATGCCAGAGAGGGTGTGGAAAAAAGGGAACCCTCTTGCATTGCTGGTGGGAATGTAAACTGATACAGCCACTATGGAAGACGGTATGGAGATTCCTTAAAAAGCTAGGAATAAAACCACCATATGACCCAGCAATCCCACTACTAAGCATGTACCCTTAGGAAACTCAAACTGAAAAAGACACATGTACCCCAATGTTCATTGCAGCACTAATTACTGGAATATGGCTAGCTGGAACATTAGCTCGAACATGAAAGCAACCTAAATGTCCATCGACAAATGAATGCATAAAGAAGCTGTGGTACATATATACAATGGAACACTGCACAGCCATAAAAAGGAATGCAGTTGAGTCAGTTCTAATGAGGTATATGAACCTAGAGCCTATTATACAGCGTGAACTAAGTCAGAAAGAGAAACATAATATTGAATACTGACACATATATGTGAATCTAGAAAGCTGGTACTGATGAATTTATTTTCAGGGCAGCAGTGGAGAAAAAGACATAGAGAACAGACCTATGGACACAGGGGAGGGGAGGAGAGAGGGTGAGAGGTATGGAGAGAGTAACATGGAAACTAACATTATCCTGTGTAAAGCAGATAGCCAATGGGAATTTGGTGTGTGACTCAGGGAACTCAAACAGGGGTTCTGTGACAATCTAGAAGGGTGAGGTGGGGAGGGAGATGGCAGGGAGGTTTGGGAGGGAGGGGACATAGGTGTACCTATGGCTGATTTTTGTTGATATGTGACAGAAAACCACAAAATACTGTAAAGCAATCATCCTTCAATTAAAAAAAATTTTTTTAAGAAGATATACACCATACAGTAGATATAATGGACTATTTGTCATGAAAAAAAAAGAAATGTTGCCATTTGCAACAACACAGATAAACCTTGGGCCACTGGGCTTGGTGATGTAAGTCAGAGAGAAACAAATCTCTACATTTTCATTTATATGTGGAATTTAAAAAATAAATGAGTATAATAAAACAGAAACAGACATACATACAGAGAAAAAACTAGAGGTTACCAGTGTGGGGAAAGACACAACAGGGGAAGGGGATTAGGAGGAACAAACTACTAAGTATAAAATAAATAACATACACGGATGTGAAGCACAGCACAGGGAATATAGCCAATATTTTAGAATAACCTTAAATGAAGTATAATCTAAAAACTATGAAATCACTGTTATACAACTGAAACTAATGTAACACCGTACATCAACTATACTTCAATTAAAAAAAAAAGAGTTCTGTCATATCAAAGGGTATCGGCCAAAGTTCCAAAATATTCAATAACTGTGGCTTAAAGGGAAATATTTGGGTTGAAATATAAAAAGCAAAACATGCATTTAGCGATTAGCATTTCCATGCTTATGGAGAAAGCTTACAAGTAAAAGGATAATCTGGGTCACCATGCCTCACTTTCTACCAGGGTGACCCTGAGAAATAATAGTTCCTACTGCGAAGAGCGGTCATAAGGATTAAATGAGTTAAAACAGGTAATGTGGAAAACAGCATTGGCACAGAGTAAGCACTGTCTAAAGGTTTGCTATTAGTACTATTATAACAATTAACAAAATTTTATCTGTCACTCAGATGTTAGCCACTTTAAAAACTGTCCTATCTTTTTCCAATCTTTCCTGGTTAGCAACAGTTAAACTGTTTGCTCTTATGAAAACAGACCCATAAGTTGAAAAAATGAGGTATCTGATACATGAGAATATACATCTGATGCCTCTGTCTTCAGTGTTATATTTGGTTTTGGTGAAACGTGACTGTGTTTATAAACAAGTTAGAAAAACCTACTTTTCTGCCCCTTTCTCTCCCTCAATTCAGAGGCAATGATCCCAACTGACCTCTTTAGACATACTGCTGCTACGTGCGGTTCTTTCAATTATCAAACACCAAATGAGCTTACAAAATAAGACAAGGATCAAAGAAGAAGTCTGGAAAAATCACCTTCTTCATCACTATCAATAAGTAACACTAAATTTTAAACTGAATTAAAAATCTATGTGAAGGGCCTCCCTGGTGGCTCAGTGGTAAAGAACCCATCCTCCAATGCAGAAGACACAGGTCTGATCGCTGTCCCTGGTCCGGGAGGATCCCACGTGCTGGGGTGCAGCTAACCCCATGCGCTACAATTACTGACGCCCAAGCGCCCTAGAGCCCCCGCTACACAACAAGAGAAGCTCCTGCAACGAGAAGCCTGTGCACCGCAACGAGAGGAAACCTGGGTTCGCTGCAATGAGAGAAAAGACCTCACGGCAGCAAAGACCCAGCACAGCCAAAAACTAAATAAATAAAATTATACATACATGTATATATACATATATATGTAAAACAAAGTCTCAGAAATCATCCATATCACATAAAACAAAGTCTCAGAAATCATATAAAGTCTCAGCAATAAGCCCATTAAAAAAACAAGTATGTGAAAAGATAGTTTAATGCAAGCTTCTGCATTCAAATTTTCGAGAAGAAACCAGCCCTTACTTGTCTGTTTCCTAGGGGGCAAGGACTATGTTTCCGTATCTGCTCATCCCCCAGGCAAGCAAGACACTCACAAGAGATGAATGGATAGAGGGAAAAACCAGAGTTGGTTTCACCCAGAGTACAGAACCCATCAAATTCTTATAATCACAGAATTAAAGAATGTGAGCGATATGGAAGGAACTGAGGGAAGGAGAAGTTACACCAGTTGCCCAAAGCCACGGAGCTATTTAACAGCAGAGACCGGACTCTATCCGTCACCTCTATAAAGAAGGCAGAGCTCTTGAGGTGTACAGAGCTTCCCAGCCAAGGGTAAGTCTCTGCGGCCTTTTGGAAGCTTTCGAAATATGCCTCTGACACCAGGAAAAGAATCATGTGGGTGCTTCCCTTCACATATCTAATCAATATTTCCTGGAGAGTGAGCTTCACCTACACTCTTCGTTACTCTCAGGAATTAAAGAACCACTGACTCACTCTCCAGCTCGCCACTTCAGGCCTCTGAGATGAGAGATTTGCTACTGGCGGTATGAAATCCTTCTCTCGTGTCTCCCAGAGCTTTCAGATTTCACTTCAGGGATAAATCAAAAGCATTCCCAGGCTGCTTATATTAGAGTGGCCTTTTGTTAAAGAAACATGCTTTATAGTTTGAGGCGTTGGGACTTTTGTTTACAGACCGAATTAAGTACAGGTTGAAATTGTGGCTTTCAGACATAACATCGCAGGAAAAGTTTATGCTCCACAGTGTAAGAAATCTTTCTCAAACTCCAAAGGACTAGTACCTCCAAATCAGTGAGCCAGGCAGACAGTGTTTGTTCCTGTCTCCTGGCACACAGCTCAATGCTACAGCCATGTGGCCCAAACAAGACCTCAAGGAGCTTGAGCCAATAGTACTAGTGACGCAACTCTGATGTGCAGACAGGGCCAGCCCCTCAGGGAGTGCCCTGGGTCAGAGACTCGGAAGCAGAGAAAGGAAACAGCACAGCTCAGATGATATTATGTTCCCGCCTTAAACCCTTAGTGGCCCCCACTGCCTGCTGTGCGACACTCAGAATCCTCACTTGGGCTTCCAAGGACACTTACGACAGGCTTCCAATCTATTCACCCTATTTACCTGCTGGTTCCCTGCACGTATACCATGTTCTGGGCTTCCCTGGTGGCTCAGATGGCAAAGAATCTGCCCACGATGCAGGAGACCCGGGTTCGATCCCTGGGTCGGGACAAACCCCTGGAGAATGGAATGGCTACCCAGTCCAGTATTCTTGCCTGGAGAATCCCACGGACAGAGGAGCCTGGCGGGCAACAGTCCAAGGGGTCACAAAGAGTCAGACACGACTGAGCAACTGACAAACTTGCAGTTTTCATACTATGCTCCAGAAGATCTAGACTGTTCTCTCTCCCTGAACGGTCCAAAATGCCACCAACTCCTTAGCCCTGCACAAAGTGCCTCCTTTGAGATGCCCTAACCATCCCCTCCCTCAGATCCTATCCTCAGTGCCATCTCTCCCCTGGAAACTTTCCTGAGTTCTCTACCCACCTCCCAGACCACCTCCAGATGGAAGTGGCCTGAACGGCCATGACACTGCTGCACTTTTGTAACTGTCCATGGTAATTATTTTTTAAATTGTGCAGCAGTGATTGGGAATCTTTTTTCTCGCTGTCCATCAGCCTTACTGAGCACCTTCTATGTATGAGATGCCGTGCTGGATGCCCGGGACATGAAAATAGACAGAACCAAAGTTCTTGTCTTCAGTGGGCTTACAGTCTCGTGAATGAGACAACACCATAACAAAGGGTTACACTTAGCTCAGGGGAGAAATGAAATGTGAGATAATGGCATTTTAAGTTGGGTCTTGAAGAGAAATGTGTTCGTTGGGCAAAAAAATAGGAAGGAATGGTTCTTCCAGGTAGAAAGAACATTATATACAGCGGTGCTTGGCACAGGGTGGGGACAAGCACTCAGTGTTTCCTGAATGAATAAAACAAGCGGGGAAGATTATAGATTGGTTAGTCCCCCTCCTCACTACTGTCTATGTTTACTGAGTGCGTTCATGACCCCCATCCATCACAGCAACCCCAGAAACTAGGTAGTATCATCCCCATTTTATGGATGAGAAAACTGAGGCTACTAAGACCCAAAGCTGCAAAGCTATCAAGCAGCAGAACTTGGCCACTGTTCCTAATAATACATTGCTGTTGTTTAGTTGTTCAGTTACGTCTGACTCTTTTACAATCCTATGGACTGTAGCCCACCAGGCTCCTCAGACCTTGGGATTGCCCAGGCAAGAATACTGGAGTGGGCTGCCGTTTTCTTCTCCAGAGGATCTTTCTGATCCAGGGATTGAGCCTGTGTCTCTTGCACTGGCAGGTGGATTCTTTACCACTGAGCCACCAGGGAAGCCTAATAAGTTTGCCTTCACGAACCTAAATACAAAGCAAACTCTTAGCTCTCTTCCTCTAAGCCAGGGTGGACCACTCCAGCCAGTGATCAAATACCCAAATACCACCTCTGGGAACACACACTGAGAAAGAAGAAAGCAGCACCAAAGAAGCCATGCTCCATGCAGACTCCGGGCACAGCGAGGCCCTGTGTCTCCCCATGAACCTGGTATTAGTCCTCTCACAGTACAGATGTTAGTGGTCCCAAATGTGGGCACTTTTTCCTTAATATACAAACGACAACCTGGAAGGCCATCCAAAGGTCCCCTCAGACCAGCTCAGGCTCATGAAAGCTCTTCTAGGGCTCCAAGAATTGAATTGATGCTCCAGCTTTCTAGGACAAAGCATTTCATTTTCCATGGAGTTCTTTCCCTCCTTTTTCTTCATCTGATCATTTTCTCAATTTCTCCTGTTCCAGTTCAGGCTTTTTCTGTCACTCTTGTATTGGGCACAAGCTTTTTTTTTTCTTTTCCTAGCTGAGACTATTATATCTTGCTATTATCGTGTTCCTTTTCCATTGAAAGCGATCAAAAATGAAAATCCACATTTCAGAACAGTGTCTATTAAATAGGCACCGTTTTTATGGTTGGGGGGTGGGGAACAGCTCTCTGAGTTTTAGCAGAGTTTCAGCTCTGTGTACCACCGAAAGATCAGACACTTGGGTGAGCCTTCCCCACTTTTACAGGTCATTTGTATTTGGGTATTGGATAGAGGTGGCAGAAAATCCAGAGTTATCTTAATCCAACTTATCTTAATGAATGCTTTAGTTTAAAGCATTGCTAATCAAAGTGTGGGCTTCCCTTGTGGCTCAGCTGGTAAAGAATCTGCCTGCAATGTGGGAGAGCTGAGATCAGTCCCTGGGTTGGGAAGATCCCCAGGAGAAGGGAAAGGCTACCCATTCCAGTACTCTGGCCTGGAGAATTCCATGGAGAATTCTGGAGAATCCCAAGTGTAGTCCTGGGACCACTAGTGACTGCATCACATGTGAGCTTGTTGGAAATGAAGATTCTCAGGCCCACCCCAGTGATTTGTATGCACGTGAGAATTTTAGAAGCACTGGTCTGGAATTAAGATGAACTTGATTTAATAAAACCCTCCTGGACCCTCCATGTGGATTTCTTTCCTAAGAAACAAATCTCTGTATAGTGAACTCCTCAAAACATCATCTACCACTTTTCTCCACCCAAATTGTTTATTCATGCAAGAATTTTGAAATGATAAATCATCTTTCAGAAATCACACTCAGCCTGAGGGGAGTTCCAAATGACACAAAGCTGATGGTCAGCCTTTCTGTAGCATGTGAGAACTAACAAGCAACCCTCCTCCCACCTTCTTCGAGGCCCTGGATCTTTTTGTGGACATCTTCACCTCTCAGAAGAGAGGAGTGAAAGATGTGTTGTACAGTCACACGGGTGACTAATGTGGGAGACTGGGGAGGCTATGCTGTGTCCGGAGATCTGAGATCCTTGAGGGGGGATGCTCTGTAAACACAAACGGCAGAACCAAGGGCCAGCCTTCAAATCCAGGCTGTGCTTGGACTTCACACTTCCAATAACAACAGTCAAGAGACAGGTAGATGAACCCTCATTAACCTGTCATCTAGATCGGAGAAATGGAAAAAATGGAGAATCAGGTGCCCCTGGTTTGAGGAAATGACGAGCCAGAACTGGAGGCAAGAGGAGAAAAGGGAGGTAATGACCCAGCCCTGCTCAAGGCTGTGCTGCCCACCAGGTCCTACTCACCCTCCAAGCGGAGCGAAAGCCCACGCCAGGAGAGGCTGTCACCAGACCCTGTGCAGGCCATACAGGTGCTGGCCTAGCATCCCTGCTGACGTTGTCCTCTATGAAGAGGACACCTGCCTCAGAGACATTTCTATTAAAAAAAAAAAAAGACCACCTTAAAAAAGTTACCTCTTGTTGAAAAACCAAAACCCAAACATAACCAGCTCCTGCATCTACAGCATCTTCTCACTAATTCCCATAGAGAGGCACATCACAAGAAGCTCCTCTAGACTCCAGGCATCTTTCAGACCTCTAAGTGCAGCACCTGAGTTATCGATTACTCCCTGTTAAAGCCCAACTTGGTACTCCCCTCCCCCACTTCTGCTAATTTTTCACTCCTTATTTCCATCTTCACCTTTGAATTTTCTAAAACAGCAATATTTTAAAACACTAAAATGGTTTACTTTGATCATTCAATACCTGCTTTTCCAGCAATTATGACTTATTTATGTATTAACGTTTGTCAGCTCCAGACACAAGATACTGCCCTTTTAACATGCCCACATCAGCAAGCTCTCAGAGAATCTGGAACGAACAGCAATGAGCAGTGGAGGCAGAAAGACTCTAAGGCTCTGAAATTCAGACAGAAAAGGCATCGGTCTTTCTCTACCACAGCCAAATGAGAGCCCTGTCCCCCAGAGCCGAGTATGTTAGAGATTAACCACCTATGGGGACTGAGGCTCTGAATCTGATTTCAGCTAACTTCCACTTCACAGAAAAGCACTCGGCTTTACTTCCCCTGTAAAACGGGCTGAATGAGCCAAGCAATCCTCCAGAAACACATCTGAAGGAAGACCTCTGCATCCCCTCCCCACCCCCAGCGCGCACGGGCATGCCCGAACACTCCACCTCCCAAGGCGAGAGAAAGTTAACTTTCAAATAAACCTGTCCTGCAGCCAGTCTGGCCACGTTTCCAGACCCGTCACATTCACAAAGGTGGTTCTTTGAAACTCTCGCCTAAATCCAGAAGCTGAAACCTGACCTCTGCCTCCTGAAGGCACAAAGGTCCACAAACTTTACTCCTTTACCGCAAACGCACCACTTTCTCTCTCTTCCTCTCTCTCTCCCTCAGTTTCTCTTTGGCCAAAGTGAAAATGGGCCAGGCTTATTGTCTTTCCTTCGGAGAAGCCAGGCTGGGTGGCTAGTGGGAAGCTCCAGACAGAATGTGGGTGTGTGAATCTGTGCAGGCTCCACAGAGGAATTTTCTGGGAACTCAAGGGGTTTTGAATGAAGAAGGGTGGTCTTGGGCTGGGACACGGGGGCTCCTCAGGTTCTCCGGTACCCCCAGAAGTCTGGAGGGTTGGGGGCAGGAGGTAGGGACTGGAGGGGCCAGGGCTGTCCTGCCAGCCAGGCTCCCCTACCCTGCCATCCCAGGCCCTCCCGGCCACTGCGGGGTCACTCACCGCCCGTGAGCTGTGCAGGGCCGAAGCACAGCGCCAGCTGAAACCACAGGATCACGGCCAAGAGTCTCTGGGGGGACTGAGGCTGCTGCTGCTGCTCTAAAAATCCATCTCCATTGCTCGGGTTCATTCCATGATACATCTTTCATCCACAGAGGGCATCCGGCTTGCAAGAGTCTGCAACCAGGAGCGAACACGACAATACCCCAGGCTGCCAGGGCTCAGGGGCCACGCTCCCCACGCCCCCTCTCCGCCCTGGGACCCAAGCCTCGGTTTCCCCGGCTCCATCCCCGTTCCTCCCCCGCGCGGGCCCCCGCCCCCTTTCCCACGACGAAATTTCCTCCACACACACACACACCCAGCGCGGGGTACACTGAGTAACAGCCGCCACGGGATGCTGCGCGTGCAGCAGGGATGGAGGAGGGGAGGGAGGGCAGGGGTTAGCGCACATTGGCTCAGCGCCGGTCCCCGGGATTCAGCGGCTGTGGCCGCGACAGGAAAGTCTAAAGCCTTTCAGCCTCTCGGGACTGAAAAAACACTTTTCCCTGGGCCTATACATTTCACTCTTAAGGATCTCACGATGTGGCCACCGGATTCCCCTAGCTACTTCTCTGGTTTTCCCCAGGATTGGGATGGGTCCTATTGCCCAGTCCCCAGTGAGATTTCTCTGCGCTGTCAGGAAAAAAAAAAATCCTCCCTCTGGGAGCGGAACCTGGCACCAACTCCCCCTTCTCGGCCTGCGCGCGCCTCCCCAGGATGGAAAGCCCCTTCCAGGGCTCTCGGTCTTACCTGTGGGTCTCATGCATGCAGCTTCCTTCCCTCCTCCGCCTCCTCCCCCCGCCAGTCTAACCCGCATCTGTGCGCGACCTCTGCTGCCGCCGCTGCGCGAGCGAGCGAGACGGAAGCCTCGGCGGCGGCGGCGGCGGCGGCAGCGGCGCCCGGCTCCAGCTCCCCCCGCCCGCGCTCTCCCTCCCTTGGCTCCCGGAGCGGACCGGTGCGGGGGTTGGGGGCGGGG
>SJYA01002291.1:1419351-1466518 GCA_006410615.1 Neotragus moschatus
GGGGGCGGGCGGGAGGATGGCAGCCCGGCTGCGCGCCCCCGAAGAGGCGCCCGCGCGCCCGCTACCTGAGCTCGCGAGCGCGCGGCGGCGGCGGCGCGGAAAGAGGGAGGTGGCGGGGGCGGGGCGGAGGCGCGCAGCCGGGACACGCACGCGGGCACGCGCCTAGCAGACCCAGCCGGCGCCGCGGCTGGGGAAGGGGCCTCGCGAGCGCGGGGAGGGGGAAGGGGCCCGCTGTAGCCGCTGCCGCGACCAATGGGAAGCCTGCGCGCCTGCACCTGTCGGGACGCCAGGCGCCTGGCGAATGGTTCCCACACGCCTAAGGGCCGGGTCGCCCCTTGGCTGGTGCAGGACCACGGCGGTCCCCGCCTCAGCTGCGCGCGAGCCCGGGTGGCCTCCGCGCGTCCTCCCGTGCCCCCAGCGCGCCGCACGGCGGGAGAGCGCCCCGCTTTAGGCCACTGCCGCGGCGGTGGCTCCGATCCGTGGGACAAGAGTGAGCAGCCCGGCCGGTCCCCACCCCAGGACCCTCACCACCGACCGGGTTCACGTGGGCAGGGAAGGGAGGTGGCCGGTTGCCAAAGTCTCTTCTTTTCCAGCGTTTAGCTCTCCCTACCTCTCCCACCGCCACCCCCAACCGCGTCCCACCAAGGCTCTGCGTGTCCCCTTGGACCCCGGATGACACTTCTCGCTCCCTGGTTCCCTTGTTATTTGCCCTTTTGCGAGCCGCAGGCTTTGCGGACGAGGACTCTTAGCCTGTCTTGGAGATGCGCTGCCCCCTCGGAACCTCCTCCAGGCGCGCAGAAGGTTGAGTACGGAGGAGGGGGCGAGCTGGGAAGCTTCGGGGGCCGTGGATCGGAACCCAAGTGGGTCGAGGGTGTTTGCCCTCCCAGCCCGCGGTGGGGAGAGTTCGCCTCGTCTGTGCTGTCTCGATGCGGGTTTCGGTGTCCGAGCCCACCCCGCAGGCGGGGGCGACTCACTCCCCACTGGTTCTTACCGCCCGCTGTCCCTGCGCGAGACTGGTCTTCCTCAGCCTGTCTGGCTCCGAGGCCGACGTTCCAGCCACGGTAGTTAAGGGGTGTGAGCTAATGAGATGGTGCCGGCAGGCAGCACTTTAGTACCAGCGGCACCCCATTATTCTGTAGCAATTTGTGGATAGGAAAACCGTGTTTCGGATACCTCCAGCAAATTTCATCCTTTGCTTCTATCGGCTTTCCCCAAATCTTACATACTGTTGATAGTTGGGAAATTACAGCTTTCACTCTGTCAACTCTTACTGGGAGTCATTTTAACAAATTCTTTCAGGATAGATTAACTTTTAGTAGATAAATCAAAGTTTGCTGTGTGTTGTGTTGTTTTTTCTTTGCTTTGTAAAACTGAGATAGCCACTTTGCACAGAATAGGATTTTCACGAGCACAAGTTGGTTTCTGCTAAAGCTTGTGCTTGGGGGATCCAGAATCTTAGTTGTATACCCAATGCTTCCAAGGTCCTATGGCAGACCTCTAGAGTCTGAATATTTGTTTTTCTCAGTAAATTTTTTAAAGCTTTCTAATAAGCCATCAAATCAACAAAGCTCAAACACATTCGTTGACCAAGGGCATGTCTTTACAATCATAAGAGATATGTCCAAACACTATTGAGATCTGTTCTCCAGCTGGTAAGTACAATCGTTTTGTACACAGAATATCAGGACTGAAAGAAATATCCAAGTGTATCTTGTACAAGTGCAGGACCCATGCTTGAGTCCTCTCCCTGACATTTCTACTAAGTGGTCTCCTAATCTCATGGACTGAGACGGGAACGGCACCCCACTCCAGTACTCTTGCCTGGAAAATCCCATGGACAGAGGAGCCTGGTAGGCTGCAGTCCATGGGGTCGCTAAGAGTCGGAAACGACTGAGTGACATCACTTTCACTTTTCACTTTCATGCATTGGAGAAGGAAATGGCAACCCACTCCAATGTTCTTGCCTGGAGAATCCCAGGGACAGGGGAGCCTGGAGGGCTGCCATCGATGGGGTCGCACAGAGTCGGACACGACTGAAGCGACTCAGCAGCAGCAACAGCAACCTCATGGAATGCTTGAGGAAACCTGTTATATTTGCCCTCAGCTCACTTAGAAAAGCCCTGTTTGTACTCAACTGAAACCTACCTGCCTGACACTTTTACACACTGGTTCTAGCTCTCCCACCTGGTTCCACACAGCAAAATGGAGCTTCTCTTCCTTAAGACAGTGCTTTGTCCATTTGGAGATGGCTTTATGTCCCCTTGAATCTTCCCTTCTCTAGGTCTAACCTTAGCTACTTTGCAAAGTGTGACCAATTCCTGGAGAAAGTAAACTAGAGCCCAACCCCATACCCCTCTTTTATGCGCTCTCACACTTAGAGTCCCTATCTACCAGCCATAATCACCCCAGGGCCAGGACCAGCCCCTATGGCTCAAAGCATACTGAAATTATTAAAACTAGCCTGTTATAACCTTGTTTACCCACTCATCTGTTCCTTCTCCTGAAAACCACACATTCCCCACTGTTCCCCTCACTTCCTCTGCCTCCTGATTGGCCCTGGTGCTTCCCCAAGTGGCCCTGTTTCTAGGGAATTGTGAGCAATAAAAACAAAATTTCTTTCCTGACAGTCATTTCCATGTCTGCATGTCTTACCATATCTGATTAAAATGAAGCCTAGATGCCCTTAAAACATGCTACGCTTAAAGTAGGTAAATAGCTGTGCAAATGCACCAATCACTACTATTCCCTAAAGAAGCTTTAGCAAGTTCACCTCAAACACTTCACCCACTAAGTAAAGATGATGTCAGTACTTACCTCATACAACTGCTGAGAGACTTAAATGGAATCACAACTAGAAAGTACCTGAAGAGCACCCAGGACCTAGTCAGTACTAAGGCAAGCATCTCCAAGGATGTTCAATGCAGATATTAATGATGGAAAATTGGAAACACCTTGAATAAAGGAATGGATAAATAAACTGTGGTGCAGTCACACTGAGGAACAGTATGTAGCCATTAGGTTTAAATTAGATCTCCATATAGGACCATGGAGAGCTCTATGAAGCATTTTGGGTAAAAGAAGCAAATTGTGGGACAAAATGGACAGTAAAAGATAATTTATAGAAAAACAATACCATAGATTTTCTATCAACTAATGTAAATAAAAAGAGAAAATGTCTGAAATGATGCACAGAAGACAGTGGTGAGAGCAAATGGAATTGTTGGGGCAGTGATCGAAGAATAATTTTGTTCTATAATTCATATTTTATTTTCATTATTTATTTGCATATAATTTTGGTTAGAAGACTATTGTGTAAGGCTTATGTAATTAAAAATTAATTTGCAATGAAAAAGAAAAGATAGGAGGGTAAAAGATAAACACAGAAGGGGAGAAGGTAGAATGAACCTGGGGCTTAAGGACATGAAGTCAACTTTGAGAATACTATGCATTGATGGTATGTTTTGAAACTAGAGATAATGGAGATTTGTCTACATAGGGCCTCCTTTGACTGAAGCTTTTTCTTGGACAGGAGTGAAAGGATGTCCAGTAAAGGTTAACTGCTACACTAGTTTGACATTTTTAAATAAAGCAACTCTGAGCTCCTCTCCTCATAAAGATTATTAAGATAGTGGCTTCCCATATCTCTCTGGACAATTCCTTATTCCACACTGTATCCCTAGCAAGGGATTGATTGTTTTCCTATAAGAATCATAGTAGGCTAAACTGCCACAACCAACTAGCCAAAAAAAAAAAAGGAATGGCTCCAGCATAATAGAAGTTCCTTTCTTTTCATAGAATAGTTTAGGGCACTGACAGGTAGAAATGGGAGAGTTACAGAAAACCACTCAGGACCAGGCAGAAGGTAACTTTGTCATCTTCAATATAGTTTCCAAGAGACTCTGATCACTGCCATTCCAGCTGTTTCATGATTTAAAGATGGTGAGACCCAGCACAATGTCACTTGGCCATATGAAAGGTAGATTTCTTTGTTACTTAGATCTCTTGACGAGAGAAGGTTGTTAAGCAGGGCCACACAGGGGGTTGTATCCAGGGACAGAGTTAACAGCAAACTGGGTTCTATGGAGCAACTGATGTATGGTAAGTTGTGGGGGCGGGGGCGGGGGGTGCTGTGGGAAGTGAGTTAGCTAGTTTTTATGGACTCCCCGTAGATTGGCTGATTTGAATAATTTGGTGGGGTGGGAAAGCTCTGGGCATCAGGGTCATCCCTGGTTGTCTGGTACCTGACTCTGGGGCAATAAGGGTGTATGTTTGGTGGTCCCAGAGTGTTAGGGCCCAACAAGTGAAGTGATTTGGAATATGGAGTTAATTGGCTGCCTGAGAAGGCAATTCTAGATCAGCTGTATTCAGGGCTTCAAAACCAGGCCAAGTACAATTAAAAAAAAAAAAATTTTTTTTTTTTGTTCGTTTTGTTTATATCAGCCCATAGGGGAAGGAGGGGAAGGCATAGGGTTCAGGCCTGAAAGTGGTCCACATCTTTTCTGCCAACATTCCATTGGCCAGAATGAGGTCACATGGCTAACTAGTCACATGATTACATGAAAATGCAAAGGGAGCTGGGAAATGTAGTCATAGTGACATATTTCTTGAGAAGGTAAGCTAAGATTTCAACAGCCCGCTAGAAGGCTCTGTCAAAAGCCTGTAAACTAATCTGAACTTACATATTCCTTTACTTCCCTCCCCTTGTTTTCTTAATAAGTGTTTCACCTGCTTTCCTGGTAAGCTGCTTCAGGGCAGAGACCATCATGTTCTCTTGCTTTTGATTCTTCCTCAGCAATTAATTCTGGACTCAGTGGGCTTCTCACTGAAACAAGCCTTAAGCAATTTCAATATGAAAAGACATAACTGCCACTTAAGAGTCAGGCATAAATATCTGATTCTTTGAATATAATTTCAGTTAGTAAAATGTAGATCACTTGCAGGGGGTGGGGTGGGGAAAAACAGTAGCAGAAATATTATCTGGGCCTTTGGCTTTTTAATTTAATTCTGGGTAGGATAAATGTTCAATAACTTTAAGCTTTGACCTCTACATAGCAATATTTGGTTCTTGGATTAAATCAAACAAGTGTTGCTAATGAGATGGTTTAACAGTGTCATCATGTATAGTCAAATTTTCCATTGTAGTGGACTATTAGGTAAAGGCAAATCAATGCTTTCAGGAACACTTTCAGCAGTTAATTACATTAAGTATGTTATTTTCCTGACCTTTTTATCTTGCCTCCTCTTCTATAACCTTGTCTTTTATCTTGGTTTCTTAAAGATGCTTACCTTTAAAACCATTGTCAACTTAGCATGAACATTTTCTTCAGGAAGGCTAACACTTCATGACACCAGAAAAGGGGTGGGAAAAAACAAGCCTCACCGTGGAATCACTTATTCAGCATTTCATCCAGCACTTATTGAGCACTTAAGACATGGTGAATGCAATGGAAATCCATAAAAAATGCAGATGGATATCATTTCAGACTTTAAGGGGCTCACAGCTACGAACCTAAACCTATACTTTTTCTACATAATTCAGTTACCCCTTCATTCAACAAATATATCTTGGGTCCTACTCTGTGTAGGTTTGTGCTCTAGCTACTGGAAATACAGACTTGAACAAAACAAAGATGCCTGCCCTCCTGGAGTTTACATTGAAAGTGAGGGAGATAGGCAGTTATTTATCCCTGCTCCCTACTCTTCCAACCTAGAGGTGATTTTATTTACCAGTGAAGTCACCCTGATATTTTAGTATCTTTTTTCTGACAATTGCTATTCTCTCTACCAGAGTCGACAAAGAGCAGGAACTAGGTCTTAATCTTGATATCCACCACCATGATGCCTAGGACAGGGTTAATAATGTGTACAGCTCAATAAATGAACAGTGAGTACATATTTTCAAGTACAACAAATGTAGTTAAAGCTGGTGAAGCTCCACAGGAAGCTGAAAATTCCTTTTTCATGTCTGTTATCTAAAGGGAACAAAAGAACTCAGTGAGGTTTGCACCTCCCCCTACCTTCCCCTAACCTGGTTTGGGGACTGGCTTCAAAGAGTGCAGACATGGGCTATGTCTATCATTGCAGACTACATCACATCTACCATTGCAGCTACATTACATCCACCATTGCAGACGACGTCACACCCACCATTGCAGACGACATCACAAATAAATTTTGCAAGGTGGTTTATAGTATTTTTTTTTAATTCTCAAGGGAAATTTTTAATTCTATAGGGGTCATAATCATATAAGAAAAGATATAGACCCCTTTGAGGAGTGTTTGGGAAATTATGGATAATCCCTTGTTCCTAGAGAGTATGTGTGTTTAGAGGTAAATTAGGAGATGGTAGAACATCCCATTAGGGCCACACTGTTACGGACTTTACATGCCATTCCAAGGAGTTTAAACTTTATTCAGAAGAAAATGAGAGTCATCAAAGGATCAAAGCTTGGAATGGAAGAAGTTTTGGAGAAAGAATAGTGAGAAAACAATGGGGCTGCTGTAATGAGGTGTGAACCAGAGTGGTAGCAGTCAGCATGGGAGGCTCTGAAGAGGAGGACTGTCAGATTTTAGGGGCCAGGATGTGTTGAGGGCAAGAAAAAAGAGGACACAAAGATGCTATCGGGATTCAGAGCCTAGGAGACTAAGCTATAAATTGCTATCAAAAATAGGGAACATAAATGCAAAGGTTTTGTGAGGATGGCAATGAGTTCCATGTTGGACATACTGAGTTTGATTTGATGAAGAGAAATATTGATCCATATGGAGATATCAGGCAGGCAGTTGGAAAACAGGGCTAAGGAGCTTTTTAAATTTTTATTATTTTTTGTTTATTTGTGGCTGTGCTGGGTCTTTGTTGCTGCACAGGCTGTTTTCTTGTTGAGGCAAGTTGGGGGCTACTCTCTAGCTGTGGTGTGAGGGCTTATTGCTGTGGCTTCTCTTGTGGTGGAGTATGGGCTCTAGGGCTCCTGAGCTTCAGTAGTTGCGGCTCCTGGGCTCTAGAGCACGGGCTCAATAGCTGTGGTGCACAGCCTTAGCTGTTCTGTGGCATGTGGGATCTTGTTGGATCAAGGACCAAATCCATGTCTCCTGCATTGGAAGGAGGATTCTTTACCACTGAGACATCAGAGCAGCCCAACTTAGGGGTTTTGAAGAGGGCTTGGAGTGGAAGAAGTGGGTCCATGGTTTTCTTTAAGGCTGTCTATTCAAGTCACAGAACAGATGTACCTAGCCCAGGGAGCACACAATAAAAAGAAAAGGAGCCCTGGACAGAGCCTTTGGGAACGGTACTGTAGGAGGAAGAAGGAATGGAGGGAGGGAGGAAAGAAGGAGGGCAGTCAGTGAAAAAAAGAGCAATGGTTCCCAAGCTATAGAGAGTCAAAGAATCACCCAGAGACATTCATGCAGATTCCTAGGTCCCTCCCCAGAAAACCAGACTCTCTATGTTTGGGGTAGAGACATGCAGTCTAAAGAGAACACAACATTATCATTATCTATTGATGCATAAACAGATTACTCAAAAATTCCACATCTTAACACAGCAACGTTTTTGATCTCTTGGTTTCTGGGAATCAAGAATCTGTGAGCAACTCAGATTGGTGGCTCCAGGGCTTTCGCAAGGTTGTAGTCGAGTTGCCAGCCAGATTTCAGGTATTTGAAGACATATCTGGGACTGGAGGATCTGTTTCCAAGATGAGTGTCCTCATCACATGGCAGCTAGCTTCCCCCAGAGCAGGTGATCCAAGAGACCAAGGTGAAGACCACATCTTTCACGAGCCAGTATCAGAAGTCACATTTGTCATTGCTGCAAAAATCCTATTGTTTACACAGGTGAATCCTATTTACTGTGAGAGGAGAGTTCACAGGGTGACAAGACACAAAATCATGGAGAGGGACGAGGCAGGCAACTTGGAGACCAGCAACCATAGGGCCATACCCTCCAGGAGTTATTTTGATATGAGTTGCCTTCAAAGAAATACTGGATGGGAAAGAGAAAGGTAAACAGAGGAAAGAATGTCAAACAGAAGGTGGACTTTGGTGCCAAATAGGACCAGGAAATCAAGGTGAGATTGAGAAGAGACCACTGGATCAGGCTTCTGGGAGATCAGTCTTGATCATCTCAACTTGGAAGCTGCACTTCCAGACAAACACAACTCTTTTTATGCAACTTATGTTAAGAAATACAATTTACTTCACCATCTGGTACACAATGCACTTTATAACAATCAAATGTTTCATGAATTAATATCTACTGCTACTGCATGAAAGTGAAAAGTGTCAGTCACTCGATNCATCTCAACTTGGAAGCTGCACTTCCAGACAAACACAACTCTTTTTATGCAACTTATGTTAAGAAATACAATTTACTTCACCATCTGGTACACAATGCACTTTATAACAATCAAATGTTTCATGAATTAATATCTACTGCTACTGCATGAAAGTGAAAAGTGTCAGTCACTCAATCGTGTCTGACTCTTTGTGACCCCATGGACCGTAGCCTGCCAGGCTCCTCTGTCCATGGAATTCTCCAGGCAAGAATACTGGAGTGGGTAGCCACTGCCTTCTCCAGGGGATCTTCACGACCCAGGGATCAAACTCAGGTCTCCTGCATTGCAAGCAGATTCTTTCATCCGAGCCACCAGGGAAAGGCACTTACATGTCTTAGTTTAGTCTAGTCTATTTCTTTTTTAAAAATCTGCTAGTCAAGATCCACTAAACTGCTTTTGTTGGTCGTTAAAGCATCTGAACTAGAGCTTGAAAAAGCAATCTCAATAGGACTGAATAACAAGGAAGATGATGGTGATGATACAACAAATACATTTTGAGTATATACCCTTAGTGCTAAAGTGTAATATCATGAATGATTTCATTCATAACAACTCTATAATACCATTATCATAATTTTAGGTGAAAAATTTTAGTACTTAAAGAACTTATTAATAAGCAGCTTTTCCAAAGGCCACATGGGTAAGAGGTTGTACATCGATAATTTACTTTAACCTAAACAATATGATTTGGGAACTTATAGTTTAGAGCTACAGGGTCCGATATGGAGTCTACTAGCCACATGTACCTATTTTAATGTTAAATTTAATTAAAACTAAATAAAATTACAATTTCACATCTCAGTCACACTAGCCATATTTCAAGTCTCACTAGCCACATGTGGTAGTAGCCTCCATATGGGAAAGCAGAGATGTACAGCATTTCCCCCACTGCAGAAAGGTCTACTGGATAGTGATGTTGTAGAACTAAACCACCAAGGGCCAATGTTTTAGAAGATGGAAGTTACCTGAGCATGGCTGTAAGGGGAGAGGAAGGAGTTGGAGAAAGGGAGAAGAGTTGAAATAGGGGATACAAGACGGAGCAGTGACCTCAGGGAGAATGGGCGGGCAGGATCAGAGTAGGGGAGTTGGCTTTGGTAAGCGACAGGGACAGTTTCTGCTCTGAGTCAGAAAGGAAGAGGGGAACTTCCCTGGTGGTCCAGTGGTTGGGACTTCGCCTTCCACCGTGGGGAATTCGAGTTCAATCAGCTCCCTGATCAGGGAGCTGGGATCACAGGTGCCTTGTGGCCAAAAAGCCAGGATGTAGAACAGAACCAACATTGTAATGAATTCAGTGAAGACTTAAAAGGTGGTCCACATCACAATAATGTGGAAAAAAAAAAAAGATGGAAGAAGAAAATGGGTGAAGGTCCAGAAGTTGAAGAAGTATACTTTGATAACCCTTGATATTATCTAAACTGTAAGGGCTGAGAACAGGAACAAAGGGTGAGTGGGTCAAGTCTGGGCATTAAGTCAAGTAAGGAAGATTGAAAATCTCCACTGCAAGAGTTGCATACACACAAAGAAAAAGATGGATGTTCACCCATGGGGGCTCAGCTGTGGTTAGACACTGAACTTGCGATGCAGTCAACCATTTATTTCATTCATTCAACAAATATCTGTTAAATGCCTACACCTGCCAGGCACCGTGCCAGGGACTGGAGAAACATTAATGAAGAAGAGTAACAAAAGCAGGCAAGCCCATTCTCTCCTGGAACTTTCTGGTGGAGGTCTTTGTTAATCACAGAGCTGCCAAGCATAGCCCTGCAATGGACACATACCACCAAGAAGAGGGGCTGGGGCTCTAAGGGGCTGTGAGAGGGCATAGTAGAGGTTTTATCTGGTCAGGGTGGTCAGGGAAGGCTTCCCTTGAACTGAGACTTGAAGAAGGAGACTCATTCTATGCAGAAGGGAGAACAGTTCATAACTTTGCCCTGAACTGGGGCCACGCAGAGAACCAGGCAGGCAGACAAAGGCAGCTTTGTAAGGTTCCTGCAGACAGAAGCTTGCTGAGCACACAGACAAAGCCACCTGTGGTTGTCGAGTTTCTACTCCAGCTCTGGCGGGGATGGCTTTAAGTGAAAAGAATACCATATGATATCCACAGGAGGATCAGCCTGCTGGATGTGGTGGCTGGAATTTTAGGGGACTAAGGGTGCCTTCCCTGCTGACTACATCAGCAAGGAAGTGAATGCACAAATATTATTTTTATTCTAGATTTGCTTCATCTTAGAATTTTGATGTTTTTCACATTTGTAACCTTAATACAGTTAAAAGCAGGAGATGGCAATTAATCAGTTCTTATGAAGGAGGAAGGACTCAAAATAAGCACTCTGAGAACTGCAACAGTTCTCTTTTAGTGTGATAATGGGATGCAGTTACTTTACTACTCATCAGTGACACAGGAACACACAACCTCACCATAATGTATGTATCTTTGAAATGTTATCACAAATAATTTGTAAAGTTAAACATAAGAAGAGGCTTTCCCAGTGGAAATTTGGGGGGAAAAAATAGTTGCGCTTTAGTAACTTACCCATTTTGGAGTTTCTTCTTCATCCTCAACATATTGTATTAAAAATATTTTAAAGTGTGCTTTGTTGAAACAAAAAAATGTGTGGTTTCTTTGTAATTTCTGTTTTATCTTTCTCTGTTTTACTACAATTGAGCCTGGCGTTTTTGACTTCAAAGGAAATTTGTTTTTCTGAAAAGTCTAAGTGAGGGGAGATAGGTCTACAATACAAGTCTGGTGATGGATGGTTGCTGTGAGTGTTGACTCTGCATGTATGTAATATTTGTCCATTCACTTCTTTGCTGATGTTATCAGCAGGGAAGACACCCTCAGCCCCTGAAAACTTCACATTTCTGTGGCAGAGTTTACANTCTTGCAACACCTACTATCTTACTTGGGTTTCTCTTACCTTGGGCCTGGGGTATCTCTTCACGGCTGCTCCAGCAAAGCACAGCCCCTGCTCCTTAGACTAGGGGTATCTTGGACTAGGGGTATCTCCTTACCGCCGCCGTTCCTGACCTTCAACATGGGATAGCTCCTCTAGGCCTTCCTGTGCCTGCGCAGCCACCACTCCTCGGGTGGCTCCTCCCAGCTGCTGCCCCTGGCCTCAGGCTCAGGGTGGCTCCTCTTGGCCGCCACTGACCTTGGACGCGGGGTAGCTCCTCCTGGCCACCGCCCTGACCTCGGACACAGGGTGTCTCCTCTTGGCCGCCACTGACCTCAGATGCGGGGTAGNCGCAGCCACCACTCCTCGGGTGGCTCCTCCCAGCTGCTGCCCCTGGCCTCAGGCTCAGGGTGGCTCCTCTTGGCCGCCACTGACCTTGGACGCGGGGTAGCTCCTCCTGGCCACCGCCCTGACCTCGGACACAGGGTGTCTCCTCTTGGCCGCCACTGACCTCAGATGCGGGGTAGCTCCTTCCAGCCACCCCTGACCTCGGACACAGGGTAGCTCCTCTCGGCCGCCCTTAGTGAGCCGGCTCACTGCCTTGTCTGGAAAGGCAGCCGGCTCGCTGCCTTGTCAATCTTTCCTCCAATTCGGAATGATAATCTTGTCAGGTTGAGAATGATTCGCTAGAAATTTTTTCCTTTCAGCACCTTGAATATTTCATGCCACTCTCCTGTCCCGTAACGTTTCTGTTGAAAAATCTACTAATAGCTTTATGGAGTTTCTCTGCTACATAATAACTTTTTTTTCTTGCTGCCTTTAAGATTCTCTCTTTATCCTTCATTTTTACAATTTTAACTACAATGTGTCTCAGTATGGTTTTCTTTGGGCTTATCTTACTTGGAACTCTCTGGGTTTCCTGGACCTGGATATCTATTTCTTTCCCCAGATTAAGGCAGTTTTCAACCATTATTTCTTCAAATAATCTCTCCAGGCTTTTCTCTCTGTCTTCTTTTTCTGAGACCACTATAATGCAAATATTATTCCACATGATGCTGAACCAGAGATTACTTAAGTTAGCTTCACTTTCTAAAATCTTTTTCATTTTTCTGCTCTGTCTGGGTTATTTTCATTGCTTTGTCTTCTAACTCACTGATCCATTCTTCTACTTCATCTGGTCTGCTGTTGAACCCTTTGAGTATAGTTTTCAGTTCAGTTTTAACTTCTGATTGATGCTTTCTTATATTTTCTATCTCTATTGACGTTCTGCTATGTTCACCCATTCTTCTTCCAAGTTTGGTAAGCATTTTTATGATCATCACTTTGAACTATTTATCAGATAAGGTGCTTATCTTCATTTCATTAATGTCTTTTTCTAGGGATTTGTCTTGCTCTTTGATTTGGAACAGATTCCTCTGTCTTCTCGTCTTGCCTGACTAACTGTGTTTGTCTATAGGTATCAAGCAAGACACTTTCTTCTCCCAGTTTTCAAGGAGTGTTCTTGTGTAGGAGATGATTTGGGGGGCCCAAAAGCACAGTCTTCCCTGAATACCAGACCCAGGTGCTCAGGGGTGGCCCTCGTGTAGGCTGTGTGCATCCGCCAGCTGTGGTGGGATCTCAGCTGCTGCGTGGAAAAGTTAGGGGCCTGGGGTGCTCACCTGGCCTGGTTGCAGCATGACCACTGCATGGGGAAGGCAGGGCACAGTGCACTTGTCTATCTCAGTTGTGGCAGAGCTGCTATGCAGAGTGGGTAAGGCACACCCCGCTGGGCTGCCTTGTGGAGTGGGCAGAGCCTGTCTTCTGGGGCTAACGGGCTAGAGGGAGAGCACCAAAATGAGCACCACCAGCGTGCCCATCCCTGACAAAGTCCCAGCAGGTTCTCATCTCTCTGTAAGCCACTGTAAAATCAGGGAGTCTCCCTCCCTTATGATCTAGGTGCTTTTTGCCATTTTTTTTGCCTTCCTGCTGCTTTTGCCCTGGATCTCAGTGCAAATACATCCGCCTTTAAGCCCTTTAAGAGGTTTTCTGCTCACTGCTGTGGGAACAGATAGTTCTGTGGCTCTTCTTGACTTAATTCTCACTGATTTGGGGCGCTCATCTTTCCGGTGCCGGACCCAAAAGTTAGGGTGTCTCACACGGGACTCAATCCTTCCACTCCTTGAGGGAAAGTTCTGTGTTTTTGGCATCCATCCCAACTGTGCTTCCCTGGTAGTTCAGGTGGTAAATAATCCATCTGCAATGCAGATGAGACCCTGGTTCGATTCCTGGGTCGGGAAGACCCCCTGGAAAAGGATTAGGCTACCAGTTCCAGTATTCTTGGGCTTCCCTAGTGGCTCAAATGGTAAAGAATCTTCTCCCAATGCAGGATATCTGGGTTTGATCCCTGGGTTGGGAAGATCCCTTGGAGGAGGGTATGGCAACCCACTCCAGTATTCTTGCTTGGAGAATCCCCATGGACACAGGAGCTGCATGGGCTATGGTCCATGGAGTCGCAAAGAGTCAGACATGACTGAGCAAGTAAGCACAGCACCCAACTGTGGTTCACTGTTTCTGGGGTAGAGTCCTGGACGACACTGTGTCTCTGCTTCTGTATCTCAGTGCATCTCTATCTTTTGTTGTCAAGGCACTGTTTATTAGGTCTTTTCAGGGAAAGATCATCCACATGTAGCTATCAGTTTGTTGTGTCCATGGGAGGAGGTGAGTTCAGGGTCTTCCTATGCCACCACCTTAAACCCTTCGTCTCAAAGCAATACATTTACATAAATAAAAATTACCCAGATATTGAAAGCTTTCGCTTACAACATGAATATTGGGGAACTTCAATTATCCAGAGCACTGTCATCCAATAGAAATATAACAGGATATATATTTACATACATATAATTTTAAATTGACTAGTAGCCACTTTAAAACAAGTAACGTGAAATTAATTTTGATAATATATTTTTTTTAGTCTATTGTGTTTAAAACCAACCCTCTTAACAAGTCATTAATATTTTAAAAAGCGTTGATTTTCTTAACATTTAAAAAAAAAGGTTTGTCTTTAGTGATCATAAGCATTGGAGTACTGTTTATTTTATAGCTGGCAACTTTCTTCATGCTTTCTACTTTTTATCAAGGAATCATTGTAGTAGGAAATAGGTGGTCACTTGGCATTTGAGGACATTACAGAAATTCCTGACCAATACTCATCATTAATCCCATACCTTTGACTAAAACATACTAATCCAAAATAGGACTGCTTGATTTCCAAGCCTACTTCTCCTTATAAAGATTTTTTAATCAATGATTAGCCCAGAACTATATTGGACTCTGATGATTCTCCAGAGTAAGTGAGACCCCTTTCCCAAATTAATCTCATCTAGATCTACAAGTCTCTCAGAAAGGCAAGATAAACAGTGTTCAGAGAAATTTGTTACTTTCCCAATATCCCCAGTATTTTCTGATATTCACTAGGTCACTGAGCCACATATTCTGTGAGAAGAGCAGCTTTCTTTCTGCTATAATAATACTGGGTGCATAGTATCCAAATAGATATGTATTGATTGATTCAACTTCAAAGTAAATTTAGAATTATCTCTTTGTGTGATTGGGGTCATATATTTTTATTTACATTAATAATCAAATTAGATGCATTAAGAATGATCTGCTTTTGTTATTATAACATGGTAATTGCAATAAATTCTAGAGGCAATTAAAAAAATAAAATAAAAAGCATTGAAATATTTAACTTTTCTNTGATCCCTGGGTTGGGAAGATCCCTTGGAGGAGGGTATGGCAACCCACTCCAGTATTCTTGCTTGGAGAATCCCCATGGACACAGGAGCTGCATGGGCTATGGTCCATGGAGTCGCAAAGAGTCAGACATGACTGAGCAAGTAAGCACAGCACCCAACTGTGGTTCACTGTTTCTGGGGTAGAGTCCTGGACGACACTGTGTCTCTGCTTCTGTATCTCAGTGCATCTCTATCTTTTGTTGTCAAGGCACTGTTTATTAGGTCTTTTCAGGGAAAGATCATCCACATGTAGCTATCAGTTTGTTGTGTCCATGGGAGGAGGTGAGTTCAGGGTCTTCCTATGCCACCACCTTAAACCCTTCGTCTCAAAGCAATACATTTACATAAATAAAAATTACCCAGATATTGAAAGCTTTCGCTTACAACATGAATATTGGGGAACTTCAATTATCCAGAGCACTGTCATCCAATAGAAATATAACAGGATATATATTTACATACATATAATTTTAAATTGACTAGTAGCCACTTTAAAACAAGTAACGTGAAATTAATTTTGATAATATATTTTTTTTAGTCTATTGTGTTTAAAACCAACCCTCTTAACAAGTCATTAATATTTTAAAAAGCGTTGATTTTCTTAACATTTAAAAAAAAAGGTTTGTCTTTAGTGATCATAAGCATTGGAGTACTGTTTATTTTATAGCTGGCAACTTTCTTCATGCTTTCTACTTTTTATCAAGGAATCATTGTAGTAGGAAATAGGTGGTCACTTGGCATTTGAGGACATTACAGAAATTCCTGACCAATACTCATCATTAATCCCATACCTTTGACTAAAACATACTAATCCAAAATAGGACTGCTTGATTTCCAAGCCTACTTCTCCTTATAAAGATTTTTTAATCAATGATTAGCCCAGAACTATATTGGACTCTGATGATTCTCCAGAGTAAGTGAGACCCCTTTCCCAAATTAATCTCATCTAGATCTACAAGTCTCTCAGAAAGGCAAGATAAACAGTGTTCAGAGAAATTTGTTACTTTCCCAATATCCCCAGTATTTTCTGATATTCACTAGGTCACTGAGCCACATATTCTGTGAGAAGAGCAGCTTTCTTTCTGCTATAATAATACTGGGTGCATAGTATCCAAATAGATATGTATTGATTGATTCAACTTCAAAGTAAATTTAGAATTATCTCTTTGTGTGATTGGGGTCATATATTTTTATTTACATTAATAATCAAATTAGATGCATTAAGAATGATCTGCTTTTGTTATTATAACATGGTAATTGCAATAAATTCTAGAGGCAATTAAAAAAATAAAATAAAAAGCATTGAAATATTTAACTTTTCTATAGTAAGTTTTTAAAACCAGTGTGTATTTTATAGTTACAGCACATGACAATTGGAACTACCCAAGTTCAAATGCTCGTGCCCAGGTGTGGCTGCCAGCTGCGATATTGTATGGAGAAACTCTAGCTTATTTCTCCCCTTTGGCCCATCCAAGAACCAGGTGCTTTGTGCCAAGAGATTAAATTTGAAGTCACTACCACTAATAGTCATTCTGAAAAAGGGCTCAAAACACATCTCTATTCCATAGGTCAACTCAAATTATGGGGCCAGAGCATATTTTGCTCTATTTTCCAAGTCTTCAACAAATGCAGAAAAGAGACCCAGGTCTTCATTTGGCAGGAGGTCTAAATACTGAAGCCTCCAGTAAAATACAGTGAGGATTTTTCTGCCAAATGGAAAGAAGGCTAATTGTTCTTAGTATCGAGGGAATGCTTGGCAGTTTAACATTTACAAAACATCTCTTTCACTGCCCAGTGGAAGAGCTGACCAAGGCGTCCCAGCTTGTCATCTTCCCAGGGGTGTTAATCAGATGCTAAAGACGCAGGTGAAAAGCACCTGTCCTCCCCCAGCAGCTGTGCCCCAAGCAGGAGCCTTATCACCAGGCCCCTCGGGGGAAAAGATTTCTCTTCCCAGTTTCATCAGCCTCTTCCAGACATTTGTTTGCTGTTCTGTGCGGTATTCACTTTTCTTACAGCCTCTTTCACCTGACTTCCCAGATTACTGTTCTCAAGGTCACCTAGATTGAGGGCTCTTGTCATTAACACTCACATCTGCCCAGGTGCCTGGGTTAGAAACCCTCTTTCTCCAGATGGAATCCACCTTCAGGTCGTGGTCCCTTGACCACTGATCTGCACCTTGCCTCCATGTCTTCCAGTCCCCTTGCCATCGTCCAGGTTCACACTCACTTCTTCCTGCTTGCTCCGCTTACTGACCAACTTCCTAACTGGCCCCCTTTCTCTGGTTTCCCCTCCCCCTACTCCTCATCTCAAGTCATCTTCTACCCTACTACTAGAGTGAGCTTTCTAAAATAGACACTAAATTGGGTCACTTTTTTGGTTTCAAGACTTTTACTCTGACTCCTCACTGTTGTCTACACAGTGGATTTCAACCCTTTAAAAAAATAATAATAATAATAAGCAGAGGAAGTCCCAACCTTTTTCAATGAGTTGTTACCAAGAGCCCAGGATAGAAAAGAGAGAAAATCTGAACTGCTCTGTGTGAAGCAGGGACAGAAGCCTCAGAGCCTGCCCTAAAGTCCTCCAGCCCCACCCTTCTCTGGGCCCACGGCAGCTCCAAGGGATCCTGAGCGCTTCTGGACACCTGCTGCCCAGTAGGGAGCCTATGCTTTTTGGCTTGGCAATCACGGCTCAATGGAATCTGAGTCCAGCCCACCTTTCTGGTGTCATCATCCATCACTGAACTGCACACACACCCCAAGTTCCCACTACACAACCCACACAGGACCCTCATATGCCAGGCATTTCTGAGGCTCATACTGTGGCCACGCAGCATTCTCTGCCGGCCGTGTCCTCCTGCTCATCTCTGTCTGGTGAGATCCTAGCTGCCTTCCCAGATTTAGCACCATCGTTCTACATGAACTCTTTCCTTATGAACAATCTGGAAGAACTTCCCTTGAGAACTAACCCCTCCCTTTCCTAGGAATCCTGTTGAATTTACAGTTAACCGTTTATCATATCTGTAACCTGGATGAGTTTCTCCTAGAAATACTGTGGGTGAGGGTCCTTGATTATCTTTCTAATCCTGGCCCAGATTTTAATAAATGTTAGTGGCTTCATGAAGTTAAAACTATGTACCTGTTCTATCACCATCAGAAGTGGATGGGCTAGTCTCAGTTCCACGAGGAATTCTGAGAACCTTCAGGGCAAGAAAAAGGCCAAAGAGTCCTGAACTGGAGATCTGGCTCTGCTCCAAACTATGTCTTTCTCTTCTTTTTCTCTCTTCCTTCCTCCTTCCCTCCCTCCTTCCTTCCTTCAACTAAAGCATAGTTGATTTGCAGTATTGTGTTAATTTCTCCTATACAGCAAAGTGACTCAATTATACCAGTATCAGTATATACATTCTTTTAAAATAATCTTTTCCATTATGGTTTATCACAGGACACTGCATATAGTTCCCTGTGCTATACAGTAGGACATTGCTGTTTATCCATTCCATATAATAGCTTACATCTGCCAAACTATATCTTTAAATGCAGCCCTACACTGCTATGGTTTTAGTGCTCTTGGAATAATGATAGTGATCATTCTAGTGACTAATTTTTATAAGGCAGCAACTACATGCCAAGCACTGCCAACTACATGCCAAGCATTTTTCAGGGATTAACTCATTTCTCTTTTACAAAAGGAAGCCTGCAGGATTTACTAGATTGAACTCCCCTTTCCAGTTGCCTTTGGGACTGGATGAGATCTTACAAATCATCTCCTACAGCAATGAAGAAGGCACCAGAATCTCCAGATAGAGAGTGAAATGACCACTACAGGTGATCAACAGGTGGCAAAGCTGGCTGGTGGCAGGTCTCCGGGGTCTCGGGTGGCTGTATTTTCACGCACACAACTCCGCTTCTCTGTAACAGGAAGTGGCCTGGGGCCAGCCAGAACCACATGTAGACGTGCAAAATGTTTGACGAAGGCTCTTCAGAGAGAGATGACACTCAGGTATCAGCATGACTCAGTTCATGCCCAAATATCTCACTTAAATGATTCCATTTCAAGTTTATGGAATAAATCTTTCAAATTTATTTTATATAAAATTTGCCTCCAAGCAAAAATTGTAATCATCAAATAATTTCTCTAACAATGGTATGAGTGGTACCAATAGAAATCTAGGGTAGAAGCAACCTCCTGTCCTTGGCGATAGACATGATAATGACTGCACGTGAGCTCCTATCCAGGCAGAGTGGGCTCCTGGGGAGGCCTCAGACACTCTGGTCAAGGTTGCTACCACATGGCTTTCAAGGACATAGCTGTCATGACCCTTGAATATACATCTGATCATAATATTTTTAGAGCATGTCATCTTTGTCAGCTTAGGCTGCTCTAACAAAACACCGTAGACTGGATGGCTTAAACCACAGACATTTATTTCTCACAGTTCTGGAGTCTGGGAAGTGCTCACTCAAGATATGAGCACATTCAGTTCTTGACAAGGGTCCACTTCCAGATTTACAGACAGACACCTTCTGTCTGTATCCTCAGGTGGCAGAGAGAGGAAGTTCTTTCCTCTCATTCCATCATGGAGGCCACACCTTCATGACCTCATCTAAACCTAATCACCTCCCAAAGGCCCCATCTCCAAATACCATCCCACTAGAGTTTAGAGCCTCAATGTATGAACTAGGGAGAACACAAACTTTCAGTCCATAATACATGTCTCAATTCAGAGTGCAGTTCCTGAGAAGCAGCATGATATCATGGAAAGACAAGTGAACCTAAAATCAAAACTTCCACCACTGACCCACTGACCTTTGGGGGAGTCAGTTAAAATGGCCAAGTCTCAGATTTGTCCTAAGGTTATCAGTTCTACTGGCCCTGCCTAGCTGGAGTTACTGTGAAGCTTCAAGAAGATGTGAGTGAAGAGCACTGGGATGAGTAAATGCTTGATTTTCTTCTTTAAGGATTGACCATATTTGGAGAATATTATCCAGAACTGTTTCCTCATTACATCCCAGAGAAAGGAAGTGACTGAGCTAGGATCCACAGTCCAGGATGAATACAATGGAGCCTGGACATCACCCCTCCCTAGCACTCCATCCTTTACCTAAACTGTTTTAGGATGACATTAATTCTGTTCTTCTTTTGTTAAGCTAGGAATCTGTAGAAACTTTCATAAACCCATATATAATAAGTCCCCTACTTACCTTCAAGTTTTGAACTTTCAAAGATGGGAATGTGCATCTGGTTCCAGCAAGGAACCAGAACTTAGAACACCAGTGTCAGGCATGAGTGAAATTGCAGCTTGCCTTCCGTCTCCTGTTGCTGGTGGTCCTTCAGCCCTACCATCTCATCTCCCACCTCCTCTCCCTCCTCTAGTCGGTAACTCTTCTTGCCTGTTCACTTGATGCTGGCCCCTGCATGCCAGATGTTGTACTGTACTACTGTACTTTTCATGGTACTGTACTGTAAGATTAAAAATGTTTTATTTTTTGTGTTTGTTTTGTATGTATTATTTGTGTGAAAAGTATTATAAACCTATCACCTTACAGTACTATATAGTTGACTGTGTTAGTTGGGTACCTAGTTGGGTACCTAGTTGGGTACCTAGTTGGACTTATGAACAAACTGGACTTAGGAATACACTATTGGAATGGAATGTGTTTATATGTAAAAATCTTACAATGTATTAAATGTATTTACTGTATTAAATCTTACCATTTGTAGCCGAAGGCTAGAAGGACATCAAAATAATATTAATTGACTGTATTAAGGTGCTATGCTCTTGAGGCATAGTTTCATTTACCTTAGAGCAGCCCTACAGTGGTATTGTCATGGCCCCTCTTCCGGTCATCTGTTCCAGAATTTGAGGGTCAGGAAAGTTGTTGTCAACTTGACCAAGACCCCGCAAGTGGAAAGTGGCAGAGGAGAGTCAAACTCAAGTCTACATGACCAAATCTAGTGCTCTTCCCATGAACCCTGAATGCCTCAACCCAAAAAAGTCATCTCATAAAACTGGAGAAAAAGGAAAACAATAAAGTGATTTGCCATGGTGTCCACCAATGCTATTTCAGAAATATGCACCTAACATCCCTATTTTGACAAAAGCAGTAATTGCTGTATCAGGAGGAAACAAACTAGTGTGTGATTGTTTTGTTTTGTTTTCTGTCCTCTAAAAGTTTTAAAAAATATCCTTGGGCTTGCTAAGTTATAAGGGCAAAAGGATGGTGCATGTAAATTAATGTGTCGACTTTGTCTACACTACAGAGGTGCACTGTGGTTGGGACCAGTGACTAAAGGACTCCCCACCCCACACTTCCAGGCCACATTCTATCCTGGGGGAAATACCTTTACCTGTGTTCTTTTAAAATTCTGCTACTTTAAGATGTACAAATGCGAGTTCAAATTCCTGCCTGCAACACAGGTGGGGGTTCACTACACACTTCCATCTTTAGGGTGACCCGAACTTTCTACAGCCCCGTCTAACCATACGCCCTCTCCCAGCCTCCAGCCGCCTTCCCGGCCTCTCGCCGCGCGGGGTGCTAGGAAGGCCAGGGTGGGCGAGGGCTGAGGGCTGCAGCGGCTGGGTGGCTCCGGGAGCATTGTGAAGTGGCCGGAGCGTCACAGGCGGCCGGGACCCCGGGATCGGAGGGCGAGGCGGGTCTCAGCAGCGCCCCCATCGGGACCGGGGACCTGGACTCAGACGCTGGGCGCGCAGGGAGGAGAATGGAGGACTTCGGCCGCTTCTCCCCGCGGCCCCACTCGGCAGTCTGGGAGCCTCCGCCGCCCAGGGAGGAGAGCGCATCCTTGGCTCAGCTGGACCGGTCGGGGCCGCGGACCGAACCGGGCCTGTGCTCCTGGGCCCGGACATCAGGCGAGGAGAGCGAGGCCACCGCGCCCTGGCCTCACCTGCTCTGCTCAGCCACCCCTCGGCCCAGCCGGCGCCCTTACTCCGACTCGCCGCAGGAAAGTCGCAGCCTGACCGAAGTGACCCGGAGATTACTAGACCGCTCCAGGAAGCCCCGACCCCGCAGCCGGCGCCTGGAGGATGCCTGGGGGGAGGCAAGGACCAAGCCACAGGAGCAGGGAGGCAGTCGGCATAGCCCGGCCTGGCAGCTGGAGCCCCAGCCTCAGCACGGCCAGCACTACCCTCCCGCCCGGGGAGATTCGCCCCCTCCTTACTCGCAGGGAGCTTACACTCCCGCGAACGGAGCCTTTGAGGAAGAAAAGGCGCCGAGCGGAGACCAGTGGGCCGTGCCAGTCGGCAGGGGTCTACGTCCCTGGTCCCTTTCCTCAGTTCACACGGAGAAGTCTTCTGGGTCCTCCAGAGAGTTTGGGACGCAGTCAGGTCGCATGCACATCCAGAAAAGACACAGCAATGATCCAGTGGAGTCGTTAACCAGCCAGCTTTCCCAGTCCCTAGTTTCCAGCAAGGAGATGCAGAAGCAGCACACCCAGGTCCTCAAGAACAAGTTGGAAGAGGCAGTAATGTCCTCCAGGGACCAGAAGATCGTGGCCCTGGTGCTGAGCCGGCTCAAAAAGGCCCAGAGGATGCGCGAGCTGCAGCAGCAGGCGGCCCTAGCCTGGGAGGAGCTGAAGCGCTCTGACCAGAAGGTCCAGTTGACCCTGGAGAGGGAGCGCAAGCTGCTGCTGCAGCAGAGCCAGGAGCAGTGGCAGCAGGACAAGGAGCAGCGCAAGGCTCGTATGAACCGGGAGCTGCGAGTCCGGCGGCGGGACAGACGAGCCACCAACACGACCCAGCAGGAGAGCAGCGAGTGGAAGCCGCCGCTGGAGGACAAGGAGAAGCAGCGCCCGGAGAGGCTGGAGGGGGCCCCCTCCGAACCCGAGACGGAGCCAGAGAAGCAGTGCCAGGTGCAACGCCTGCCAGAGAGGATGCTACGGGACCTGCAGGCGCGGAACAGCCTGCAGCTGCAGAAGAGGCTGGCGCAGGCCTGTCTAAAGAAGCACGTTCACCCCACCAAGGGCCAGAAAAAGATCCAGGAGACCAGTCTCAGCTCTCTAGTCAATTACCAGGCCAGGAAGGTTCTCATGGACTGCCAGGCCAAGGCTGAGGAGCTCCTCAGGAAGCTGTCCCTGGAACAGAGCTCCCAATGGTCCCAAGAGATGCCCGAGGGCCAGATGAAGGAGCCCCACAGAGAGCTGAAGGACAAAGTCCAGAAGGAGGAGGAGCGGTTCCAGCAGGTGAAGAGGTGGGCTGAAGAGTCCCAGGAGCAGAGAAAGGAGCACAAGTCGCTGCTGGAGGAGCTGGCGGACCAGAAGATCCTGCAGACCCGGAGTCAGGTCCACAAGAACGTCAAGGACAAAGCGCACCATATTCGAGAGCTCAACATCCTACGGGAGAAGAATCATCACATCCTGAAGCTGAAAGCCGAGAAGGAGGAAAGATGCCACATCGAGGGCATCAAGGAAGCCATTCGGAGACAGGAGCAGAGGATGGAGCAGATCTTGCGAGAGAAAGACGCAACCTTCGAGGAATTCCAGAAGATCTCCAGGGCGTCCAGGACAGATGATGCGAGAACACTTGCCAACAACTTCTTTGATCGGATGGCCCGGGAGGCCCAGGTCCCAGCCGGGCAGCAGAGAGGGGGCTACTGGGAACCTGATGACAAACAGCTTCCAGCCTAGGTGGCTAGACAGAGATCTGGCAATGTGATTCATTTTCTAATTTGATTATGACTCAGCACTGATTTTTAAAAAGGATATAAAATAGCAGCAACTTTCTCTCACGAACTCGTTTATTGATTCATTGGGATGGTTGAGAGGGTGGGATAAAAATTTCCAGGTTTTAAGAAAATCACTTGCCTTTGTACATTTGGCTTTAAATTTAAAATACTCATTTCACTCCCAGGTAATCTCAGAAGCATATGAATGTCAGAGGAACACACATTTTGAGGAACCAAAGAAAAAGTCTACAGTGGGGAATAGAGTTCTGTGCCATGGCTTCAGTCTTTTCCTGTCCCAGAACTTATGAAAGGGTGAAGTGTGAAGTATTTGTCATAGGAAATCTCCAAGAACAAAAAGTGAGGTGGGGAAGCATGGGGGGAATTCCTGTCAATAAGTATATTGGGGAACACAGCATACTACATCCTCTCTTGGGAGTTCATAACACAGCTGAAAATTTTAAAGGCTCTGAAAAGTCTTGCAATAAAGACACATTTGATTAACCTAGAGTTTTTCACAAACCATGGAACTTTTTTCTCTTGGATCCTTCCATGGAATTGACGTTTTGTGAAATTATTTTGGCAACAGCTTTCTATGGCTCCTCTCAGATGGTACTTCTTTGGCCTTCCTTTCCTGTGTTAATAGAAAGTGTTTATAATGCCTTTAGCACTCGTGATTACACCCCCACAGACACGTTCAAGAGTTCAGTGGAATCTTTGGGTCCAATTTTCTCCCCTTTTTTGGTCAGTCTTCTCTAGTCTTTTGGAGCAAAATTCTATTAGAATCCTCCTGTTCCCCTGGATCTATTAGAATAATTCTCTTCCCCTCTATTTCTCCTTTGTCTCTTTTGAAGGAAGTATGTGATGTCATTCTATCTACCCACACTGTGTCTAATTAACCTAACCAGGCTCTGAATGAGGGACTAAACATGATTCAGGAGCTTGATGGTTTAAAAACTAAGAGCCAGAAGCCAAGTAGAATTTAACCCATCATATCTCAAAGTCTCTATCAAAAAATTCTAAAAGTGTTCTGTAAATAACATTTGTCTTTCGAGAGAGAGAGAGAAAGAATAAGTCCCACTGGAAGACTTTTGTCATCTTAGTATTGTTGAAATGACATGAAAGGTGACCTGGCAAGGGGTTTTATTCAAAGGTCATTGTGAGGGACTTCCTTGGTGGTCTAGTAGTTAGGGTTCCATACCTCCAATGCAAGGGGTGCAGGTTTGATCCCTGGTTTGGGAACTAATATCTCACATACCCTAGGCATGACCAGAGAAAACAGTTTTGCTTTGTTTTTTAAATGCAATTTAGAAGAAAAACAACAAAGGGCAATGTGAGAGCCATATTCCCATCTTACATGATGGAAACTGGGCCCCTTTCCCTGTCATAGCTCCCCTCTGCCTGGTGTCCCCAAAGAGGCCTACTCAGGCTCTCATTCCTTTGTTGGCACATGTTGCTTCAATTTTCAATCTTATTATTCTCCTCTCGTCACCCAAGCTAGTGCTGTTCCAGCCAAATGCTGTGCACATTCCCAGCATTCTAGGAGAGAGCTTAAAATGTCTCAGAATCTAACTCTTCATCTTGACAAAGATATGTGACTTTGGGGAAGTTACCTTCTTGGGCCTCAGTTTCCTTATCTGTATAAAAGTATTATAATTTGTACTTCAAAGGGGATGTTGTGAAGGATGATCAAGTACAATAATATAAGGTATCTGGCATAGTGTCCAGAACCTGCTAAGCTGCTAAGTCACTTCAGTCGTGTCCGACTCTGTGTGACCCCATAGAGGGCAGCCCACCAGGCTCCCCCGTCCCTGGAATTCTCCAGGCAAGAACACTGGAGTGGGTTGCCATTTCCTTCTCCAATGCAGGAAAGTGAAAAGTGAAAGTGAAGTTGCTCAGTCATGCCCAACCCTCAGCAACCCCATGGACTGCAGCCTTCGAGGCTCCTCTGTCCATGGGATTTTCCAGGCAAGAGTACTGGAGTGGGGTGCCATTGCCTTCTCTGGTCCAGAACCTAATACACCCAAAATAATTAAATATTATAGTGCTTTATACTGCTGACTTTCCATTTTTGTCAATTCCATTCTCCCTATTTCAATGCCTTCTCACCAGCTGCCTCCTCCTATCATATCCAAGTATGATTTTTCTGAGCTTAGCTCACAACCTGCCTCTTGTATGAAATATGGGACCTCCCTGGCTGCTCCTTCTCAGAATCAGCCTTTGACAAGATGTTCAGCTTATGGCTTATTGAGCACTTAGAAGTTGCTGCTCTGTTGGCATACCCATTTTGCAATCTGCATCTTGGCTTCCAAGCTGGATTGAATGCTACTTAACGCCAGGGTCATTTTCTTAGAATTCTTTATACCCATGCTTGCCAGCCAAAATAAAAGCCATTAAGCAGGATATTTTGACCCCACATCCATATCCCATGCTGTTACCCTACTAATGTTCTTTGCTCATTGAAATACAGACTTTCATTCTTTTATCCAATTCTTTATGAATATTACTCATAGAAATAGTCAATACAGAATAAAGCTGACAGAAGATGAAGTATTTACTTTTCTCTATTCTTCCTTTTAAAAAAATAACACACACACACACACACACACACACACACACACATTGATCCCACACTTACCCAAGCTCCTAACACCCACTGAGAAGCCTAGACTTTCACCCTCACCAGGCTGTGACAAGGAGCTCCTCACTCTGGCAGTGTCATTTGAGACCACTTGAGGAGCCTAGAATTTCAACCACTACTGCCACCACCACCACCATGACACAGTAACAGGGCACCCCTCTCTCTCCCTACTGCTGCTGCTGCTAAGGCACTTCAGTCGTGTCTGACTCTGTGCAACCCTATAGATGGCAGCCCACGGGGCTCCCCCATCCCTGGGATTCTCCAGGCAAGAACACTGGAGTGGGTTGCCATTTCCTTCTCCAATGCGTGAAAGTGAAAAGTGAAAGTGAAATCGCTCAGTCGTGTCTGACTCTTAGCGACCCCCTGAACCACAGCTCACCAGGTTCCTCCATGCATGGGATTTTCCAGGCAAGAGTACTGAAGTGGGTCGCCATTGCCTCCTCCGCTCTCCCTACTGAGTAGTATCCAATAAAGCCTAGTGGACAGGACTTTTATCACCCTCCAGCAGGAACAGCTCCTTGGTATCAGGAGATGTCATGTGGAGAGTTGCAATGAGGCATTCTTAGCCCTTCCAGCCAAGAAAGAATCAGTGGGTGCCTAGAAGGGAGCCAACACCCCCACCTCCACTCAGCAGTGATGAAGAGCGCCCCCTCCCCTCCTCAGGTGGAAATGGAGGTGGCCTGGGAAACTGGACTTATACCCCTGCCTGGAAATAATGAGGCCTCAATCTCCTTCCCTTTCTAGAGCAGTAGGAAAGGAAGCCAGATAAAACAGGAGATCCAGCCTTAAATAATACACAAAATGTCCAGGTTTCAATTCAAAATCACATTTCATTCTAAGAACCAAGAATATCTTGAACTAAATGAAAAAGACAATAGGTGCCAGTAGAGGGTGGAAAAATGGAAACAGTGACAGACTCTATTTTCTCGGGCTCCAAAATCACTGTGGACAGTGACTGTAGCCATAAAATTAAAAGACACTTGCTCCTTGGAAGAAAAGCTATGACCAACCTAGACAGCACATCAAAAAAGCAGAGACATCACTTTGCCAACAAACATCTGTGTGGTCAAAGCCATGTTTTTTCCAGTAGTCATGTATGGATGTGAGAATTGGACCATAAAGAAGGCTGAGCGCTGAAGAGTTGATGCTTTCAAACTGTTGTGCGGGAGAAGACTCTTGAGAGTCCAGGGAGATCAAACCAGTCAATCCTAAAGGAAATCAACCCTGAATATTCATTGGAAGGACTGATCCTGAAGCTGAAGCTCCAATACTTTGGCCCCTGATGTGAAGAAACAACTCATTGGAAAAGATCCTGATGCTGGGAAAGATTGAGGGCAGGAGGAGAAGTGGACAACAGAGTGTGAGATGGTTGGATGACATCACCGATTCAATGGACAGGAGTTTAAGCAAACTCTTGGAGTTAGTGAAAGACAGGGAAGCCTGGAGTGCTGCAGTCCATGACCTGTAGAGTTAGACACAACTGAGTGGCTGAACAACAACAGGAAATGAGGATAATACTGTTAGAAATACCTGAAAAAGATCTTAAATCACTTATGATAAAATGCTTCAACAAGCAATTCTGAACACACTTGAAACAAGCAAAACACTGTTTGGCAAACAGAAAATCTCAACAACAACAACAACAACAACAAAAAAAACCACACAAGGTATAAAGAAGAACCAAATGGAAATTTTAGAGCTGAAAAATACATTTACAAAAATAAAAAGCTGGGGGATGAGCTAAACAATAGAATGGAGGGAAAATAAGAAAGACTCAGTGAACTGTAAGACAGAAAAATTACCAAATCTGAGAAAGAGAAAATTACAAAAAAGTTAAAGCCTCATGGACCTGTGGAAGTGTAATAGAAGTTCTAACATTCATGGTATGTTCCCAGAAGGAGCAGAGAAAAAGTAGGATTGAAAAAGTGCTCAGGGTAACAATAGCTGAAAACTTTCCAGATTTGGTAAAGAGCTAACGCTACATATTCAAAAAGTTGAGTGAATCCTTGCAAAAGAGTGAATCCATAAGACATATCATAGACAAATTTCCGAAACTAAAGAAAAGAAGAAAAAAAATCTTGATCAAGAGAATGAGAAAGTAAGCCACAGACTGGGAGAAAATATTTGCAAAACAGTGGCTCTATTAATACAAGATCAAGCACACTTCAGAGCAAAAAACTACCATAAACAGGAAAAAATATAAACTTATGCGAGTCAACCCACTGAGAAGACATAGTTCTAAACCTGGATACATAAAATTTTACTAAAGGCAAACAATTCAATTTAAAGGGTATAAATGAATGTATTTATAAAACAGAATGAGAGCCACAGATCTAGAAACAAACTTATGGTTACCAGGGTATAAAGGAAGAGGAGGCTAAATTGGGAGATTGTGATTGACATATACATACTACTATATATGGAATGGAGAAGAAAACGGCAACCCATTCCAGTATTCTTGCCTGGAAAATCCCACGGACGGAGGAGCCTGGTGGGCTACAGTCCATGGGGTTGCAGAAAGTCAGATATGACTAAGCGACTAATATAACACACGTACATAAACAACAGAAATACAAAATACATGAAGCAGAAGCCAATAGAACTGAAAAAGGAAAAAAAAATCACAGTTGTAGCCGGAGACTTGAATATCTTTCTCCCAACAACTAACAGAACTTCTTAAAAGAAAATCAACAAGGATACAGAAAAACTTAACACTGTCAGCTAACAAGATCTCATCAATAGCTATAGAAAAGCCCACCCAGCAGCGGCAGAACGCAGATTCTTTTCCAGTGCCCATGGAACAAATATCAAGAGAGAACATATCCTGGTCCATAAAATAAACTCAAAAAATTTAAAATTATTGACATCGTACAAAATGTGTTCTCTGACCACAATGGACTCAAACTAGAAATCAACGACAATGATAAAAGAAAAATCTCCAGCACTTAGAAATTAATCAAAAGAATTTTAAACAATTCCTAAGTCAGTGTCTTAAAGGAAAAAAATTAAAATACATTAAATTTAATTAAAATAAAATGTCAGATTTGTGGGGCACAGCTAAAACAGTGCTAAGAGGGAAATTAAAGATGCTTACTCCTTGGAAAAAAGTTATGACCAACCTAGATAGTATATTCAAAAGCAGAGACATTATTTTGCCGACTAAGGTCCGTCTAGTCAAGGCTATGGTTTTTCCAGTAGTCATGTATGGATGTGAGAGTTGGACTGTGAAGAAGGCTGAGCACCGAAAAATTGATGCTTTTGAGCTGTTGGAGAAGACTCTTGAGAGTCCCTTGGACTGCAAGGAGATCCAACCAGTCCATTCTGAAGGAGATCAGCCCTGGGATTTTTTAGGAAGGAATGATGCTAAAGCTGAAACTCCAGTACTTTGGCCACCTCATGCGAAGAATTGACTCATTGGAAAAGACTTTGATGCTGGGAGGGATTGGGGGCAGGAGGAGAAGGGGATGACAGAGGATGAGATAGCTGGATGGCATCACTGACTTGATGGACATGAATCTGAGTGAACTCCAGGAGTTGGTGATGGACAGGGAGGCCTGGCGTGCTGCAATTCATGTGGTTGCAAAGAGTCAGACACGACTGAGTGAATGAACTGAACTGAAAAAGAGAAAAATCTCAAATCAATCATCTAAACTCCCACCTTAGAATAACCTAGAAATATAACAAAGTAAACCCAAAGCAAGCCGAAGAGAATAAAAGAACAGACACCAATTAAAGTCAAAACAAAAACAATAGAGGAAATCAATGAAACAAAGACTGGTTCTTTGAAAAATTCAATAAAATAGACAAACCACTAACAAGAATGATAAGGAAAAAAGAGAAGACACAGATTACCAATATTGTGAATTAAATAGCTTTATCACTATGTATCCTGAAGACATCAAAGATCATAAGGAAATGCTATGAACAAATTTAGGCTTCTCTGGTCACTCAGACAGTAGGTAAAGAATCTGTCTGCAATGCAGGAGACCCGATTCAACTCCTGGGTCAGGAAATTCTCTTGGAGAGAGAAATGGCTGCATACTCCAATATTCTTGCCTGGAGAATCCCCGTAGACAGAGGAGCTTGGCAGGCTACAGTCCATGGGGGTCACAAAAAGTCAACACAACTGAGTGACTAACACATTCACACACTTCCACACGTGGACAACTTTATACATATAAGTTTGACAAATTAGATAAGTGGATCACTTCCTCCAGAAACACAAACTGCCACAATATGAAGCAGAGCATGTGAATAGCCCATAATCACTAGTGAAATTAAATTCATTATTTTAAAACTTTTTCCCCCACCAAAATCCAGGCCCAGATGGTTGCACTCAAAAATTTCACAAATGCTTAGAGAAGAAATAACACCAGGAGGGAGGCAGAAGGGAGGTTCAAGAGGGAGGGGACATGTATACCTATGGCTGCTTCAAGTTTATGTTTGACAGAAACCAACACAAACTGTAAAGCACTTATCCTTAATTAAAAATAAATAAATTAAAAAAAGAAATAACACCAATTCTACACAATCTCTTCCATAAAATAGAAGAGAACACTTCCCAATTTATTTTGTGAAATTAGTATTACCATAATGCCAAACAGACAAAGGAAATAATGTCCTACAGAATAATGTCCCTCTTGAGCACAGACTTTAAAATCCTTAAAGCACTAGCAAATTGCATTCAATATATAAAAAGAATTATGCACCACAACTAAGTTGGGTTTATTCCAAGATTAGAAGGTTGATTCAATACTTGAAAATGAATCACCATGTTAATAATCCAGCATATTAACAAACTGAAGAAGAAAAGCACGTGAATACATAAATCCACACAGAAAAAGACATTTGACAAAACTCAACATCCATTCATGAATAATACTTCCAGAAAAATAGGAATAAAGGGGAACTTCCTCAGCTTGATAAAGAGCACTGATTCAATACACACACACACACACATCTACACACACACACACATATCTACACACAGACACACACACACACATCTACACACACACACACACATCTACACACACACACACAATCAACAGCAAATATCACACCTAACACTGAAAGCCCAGCTGGTTTCTTCCATGATCAGAAACAAGGCAAGTATGTCCAGTCTCACTACTCTTATTAAACATCATGGTGGAAGGCAAGAAAAGGAAATATTAATATAAGACAGAAGACTAGGAAAGAAGAAACAGAAGCTATCCTTCTTTACAGACAACATGATGGTCTTTTTAGAAAATCCAAAGCAATGTCCATAAATCTTCTAATAAACAAGTTCAGCAAGATCACAGGATAAAAGAGCAACATACAAAAATCAATCATATTTATATATATTCTCAATGAACTCAAGGTCATTGACATTTTAAAGTATGATACCATTTGCAATACCTAAACCACAATACCTGACCACCTGGCCTGTCTCCTGAGAAATCTGTATGCAGGTCAAGAAGCAACAGTTAGAACCAGATATGGAACAATGGACTGGTTCCAAATTGGGAAAGGAGTAAGTCAAGGCTGTATACTGTCACCCTGCTTATTTAACTTATATGCAGAGTACTTCATGAGAAATGTCGGGCTGGATGAAGCACAAGCTGGAATCAAGATTGCCCAGAGAAATGTCAATAACTTCAGATATGCAGATGACACCATCCTTATGGCAGAAAGTGAAGAACTAAAGAGCCTCTTGATGAAAGTAAAAGAGGAGAGTGAAAAAGTTGGCTTAATACTCAACATTCAGAAAACTAAGATCATGGCATCTGGTCCTATCACTTCATGGCAAATAGATGGGGAAACAATGGAGATAGTGACAGACTTTATTTTGGGGGGCTCCAAAATCACTGCAGATGGTGACTGCAGCCATGAAAGTAAAAGATGCTTGCTCCTTGGAAGAAAAGTTATGACCAACCAGGACAGCATATTAAAAAGCAGAGACATTACTTTGCCAACAAAGGTACGTCTAGTCAAGGCTATGGTTTCTCCAGTAGTCATGTATGGATATGAGAGTTGGACTGTAAAGAAAGCTGAGTGCTGAAGAATTGATGCTTTTGAACTGTGGTGTTGGAGAAGACTCTTGAGAGTCCCTTGGACTGCAAGGAGATCCAACTAGTCCATCCTAGAGGAACTCACTCCTGAATATTCATTGGAAAGACTGATGCTAAAGCTGAAACTCCAATACTCTCGCCACCTGATGCAAAGAATTGACTTGTTGGAAAAGACCCTGATGGTGGGAAAGGTTGAAGGTGGAAGGAGAAGGGGAAGACAGAGGATAACATGGTTGGATGGCATCACTGACTCAATGGACATGAGTCTGAGTAAACTCCGGGAGTTGGTGATAGACAGGGAGGCCTGGTGTGCTGCAGTCCATGGGATTGCAAAGTTGGACATGATCAACTGAACTGAACTGAACCATTTGCAACAATTTAGGAAAACTTAGATATAAATCTAATAATATATGTATATGACATTTGCTAAACATCACAAAATACTGATGAAAGCAAGAGGACCTAGATAAATAGACATACTATCTGTGGATTAGAAGACTCAACATAATAAAGACAGCAATTCTCCCCAAACTGATAAACAGATTTATTGTAAATCTTATCAAAATCCCAGATAGAATTTTCGTAGACATGGGCAGGATATTCTAAGATGTATTCAGAAAGGCAAAGGAACTAGAATAGCTAAAACAATTGAAAAAGAGAGAGTGGGATGAATCAGTCTGCCTAATTTCATGACTTATTACATGGCTGCAGTAATTAACACTATGGGATATTGATGAAGGAATAGACACATACAGTAATGAAACAGAATAAAGAAGCCAGAAATAGACCCACATAAATATGTCCAACTATGACTTTTCATAAAGATACAAACGCAACCCGATGGAGGAAGACAATTCAACATAATGATGCTGGAACAAGTGAATATCTAGAGGCAAAAAGTAAGACAGTAACAAAGAGAGGGAGGAGGAAAAGAGGGAGAGAGGAAGGAAGGAGAGGAGGAAAGAGCTTCGACCCAAGTCTCAAAGATTATACAAGAATTAATTCAAAATGGATCATGGACTTAAATGCATAACACAATATAAAAGATCTTAGGAAAAAATCTCCAGGATCTAAGGTTAGCCAAAGAGTTCTTAAACTTGACACGAAAAGCATAATCTACAAAAGAAAAAAATTGATAAACTGGGCTTTATAAAAATTAGAAGCTTTTGATGTCTGAAAGAGTTTGTTAAGAGGATGAAATGGCAAACTACGTGATGAGAAAATGCAAGTTTAAACTACAAGATATCACTATTCACCTATCAGAATGCCTAAAATAAGAAAGAATGACAACATGGAATGTTGGTAAGGATGCAGAGAAACTGGATCATCTAGACATTGCTGGTGGAAATACAAAATGGTACAGCCACTCTGGAAAGCAACTTGTCAGTTTCTTCAAAAACTAAAAGATATAACTACCATAGGAGTGCAATTGCACTCCCAGCATTAATCCCAGGGAACATAAGACTTATGTCCATACAAAAATCTATACATGGATGTTTATAACAGCTTTATTCACAATAATCTCAAACTGAGTTAACCCAGATGCCCTTCAACAGCTAAAAGGTTAAACAAACAGAGGCACATCCATATTATTGCTGAAATACTACTCAGCAATGGGAAAGAAACAAGTACTTATGCACACAACAGCTTGGATGAATCTCCAGAGAGTTATGCTAAGTGAAAAAAGTCAATCCTAAAAATGTGACTCCACTTACGTGTGTGTGTGTGTGTGTGTGTGTGTGCGCGCGTGTGTGCTCAGTCGTGTCCGACTCTTTGCAACCCCATGGACTGTATAGCCCACCAGGCTCCCCTGTCCATGGCGTTACTTAGGCAAGAAATGCTGGAATGGGTTGCCATTTCCTCCTCCAGGGGATCTTCCCGACCCCGGGATCGAATCCAAGTCTCGTGGGTCTCCTGCATTGGCAGGCAGATTCTTTACCGCTGCGCCACCTGGGAAACCCAATTCCACATTTATATAACATTATTTAAATGACAGGATTGCAAAAGTGGAGAACAGATTACTGGCTGTCAAGGATTATAGATGGGATGGAGGTGGAAGAAAGTGCATATAGAAACAAAAGGGCAACATAAGGGATCCTTCTGATGAAGGAAATGTTCTGTGTCTTGGCTGTACCTCTGTGTGATGCTGTACTATAGTTTATAAGACATTATCATCAGGAAAAATTGGATAGAGAACACATAGGATCCCTCTGCCTTATTTCTTAAAACTTAATGTGGATCTAAAATTATCTCATAAGATTTCTAAAAATAAGAAAAAATCCGACATTATTTACTGCTGGGAAAAAAAAATACCATTTTGTTGGTGACAATAAGAACGTCAAAACCCAAATCCAGGAAAATTATATTTAGTAGAAATGTATTAACACCAAATATACTCAACAAAGGCTCAAACTGAAAATAATAACAGTTGTTATTGACTAAAAATTGAATGATAGAAGCAAAATTTTCCCTATACATGTATATCTGTATAATTTGGCTTAAAAAAAAAACCCTGAACTTGGTAGAAATAATTCCCACAAGAGCAGAAGCTGTAATTGGTAACATTTGATACTGTCAAGAATATTGATAAATGCAATTGGTCTAAATGCAAAGAAGTTCTGCAAATTGAAAATAAAAATAGAAAAACTTGGAAGCAATGACTGTATCATTTAGAAAACTGGTCACTGAACTGAATCAGTTTAAAGGAGTTCATGTTAGAAAATAGTCTCTCAATGAAAATTTAAAGGCTTGGCATTGTGACTTAAATATTTGTATTCAGTATTTATCAGATCAAAACTATAGAATCAAACATTCTATCCTTTAGCCAAACCTTGTCAAATCCTTGCTATGTGCCAGGCACTTGACATACACTAGACACCTTTACATTCATTTATATCCTTTTACTGATAACCTTTATAACATAAGTGAGTTATGGTGTTTCACAGATGAAGAGCTGAGGTTTAGAGAGCTTGAGCAAGATTTCTGAGATGGTGTTAGTAAGTGACAGAGTAGGGACTTGAACCCAGTTCTGACTCTTTATGCTGTTTCCAGACACTGCCAGTCTTTAAGTGATGAAGAAGAAATATGCCATAGTGATTAAAACCCAGACTCTGAAACCTGACTACCCATGTTCAAATCCCATCTCTATCATTTAACTAAGAGTGACCTTGGGCAAGTTCTTTACCAGCCCATGCATCAGTTTCTTTATCCATATTAAGGAAATAGAGTGTATGACTCATAAGTGAAAGTGAAAGTCGTTCAATCATGTCCAACCCTTTGCGACCCCATGGACTGTAGCCCTCCAGGCTCCACTGTCCATGGGGATTCTCCAGGCAAGAATACTGGAGTGGGTTACCTGCCTCCCTCCAGGGGATCTTCCCAACCCAGGGATCGAACCCAGGTCTCCCGCATTGGAGGTGGGTTCTTTACCCTCTGAGCCAGCAGGGAAAATGTTGTGATGATTAAATGGATCAACACATGTAGTGTATCTAGAATAGTGCTGAACATACAACAAGGATTCCACATTAGCTTTTATTATATAATATTTTCTTGACTCCAATGCTTGACAAAGTTTTTTTTTTTTTTAATCCTAAGAAAGAAAGAAACTTTTGTAAAATCCTATTTTCAAGGACACTCAGAATTTGGGAGGAATGAATGGTAAATTAACCTAACTTTTGTCAAACATTAACATGTGTGTATCTTTTATTGTAGAACTGGAACAACTGATAGTGATATTAGTTGCATTAGAACAGATATCAGGAGTTTTTAAAAAGTTATCTTTGGCTCTAGAGGATTGAAGTGTTCATCCNTTGGGAGGGATGAATGGTAAATTAACCTAACTTTTGTCAAACATTAACATGTGTGTATCTTTTATTGTAGAACTGGAACAACTGATAGTGATATTAGTTGCATTAGAACAGATATCAGGAGTTTTAAAAAAGTTATCTTTGGCTCTAGAGGATTGAAGTGTTCATCCACTGACTGAAATTGAGTTAATTCCATATTGGACTAGCTTTTATTAATGTTCACACTCCATCCTGATCATGTAGTGATTATGCATTGAGGGGACAAAATACTGATCTAGTTGAGTATTCACAGGCATTAATCCTTCCTGGGTTTGGAATGTCACTGAAATGATCTGAAGCTGTATTCTTCTCCTTTTTGTGTATCTTGTATAATGGGGCGTTAACAATGGACTTTTTTTTTTTTTTTACTTTATTTTACTTTACAATACTGTATTTTTTTTTTAATTCTCTTTTGAGACACCAAACACTTGTCAATTGATTTTGCCTCTTTTAAAAATCAGAGTGTTCTGGGTATTTTCCACTACTATATCTAGTTACAATGGTCTGATTGTAACCATTTCCCTTTCTCATAGCNAAATGTCACTGAAATGATCTGAAACTGTATTCTTCTCCTTTTTGTGTATCTTGTATAATGGGGCGTTAACAATGGACTTTTTTTTTTTTTTAACTTTATTTTACAATACTGTATTTTTTAAAATTCTCTTTTGAGACACCAAACACTTGTCAATTGATTTTGCCTCTTTTAAAAATCAGAATGTTCTGGGTATTTTCCACTACTATATCTAGTTACAATGGTCTGATTGTAACCATTTCCCTTTCTCATAGCACTTGAAACCAGAATCGTTCTCTTTCCAGTTAATTTTTCTGTGCTTCTAAAGGAGCGATTGTTCCATTTCGATGTTGCAGATGTTCTAACTCACAGGAACTAGGAGGTCAGATTTCCTGGCAAGCTTACATTTTTGAGGTTAAGGGGAGGTGAAATAATTCTCAAAAGGGGAAGGAGAGACCACTTCAAAAAGTTCTGAATCTTATTTTCTCCATTAGCCTAATTGTCACTGATACTGGGTGGATGACAGCAATTGCTCAGAGCCATACCACTTTCAGTGCCTTGAAGGTGGTAAAGGGAAAGAAGCTTTAAGCCCTGTCATGGCACAGTAAGGGAGCCCTCCTGCAACCATCTGAAAGTAGGAACTGTCAGGGACTACCCCCTTCCCCATCCTTCTTTATAATCATTTTGTAAATATCCTCCTAGGCTCAGCTCAGAAACATACCTGTGTGATCATCAAGGCTACAGATTCACTCTCCCTACGTGACATGGAAGATGGCCACCAGCAGCCTCAGTCTTATGTTTTCTACTTGCACTCCAAGAAGAGAGACTTCTTTGCCTCCAGTATGGAAAATTCCAGGAAAGACTTGGGTTGGACCAATTTGGGACCCAAGCCCTTCCTTTGCACTTGTCTCTGTGTCTATTATACGTTTATTGCCTACAGCATTATAATCCATTCAGTCTGCAAGTCAGGCTTCATGTGGCCATTACAAAATGAGATAGAGTGGGCAAAAGTGCTCTTGAGATGCTAAATAAAAGAAAGGATACTGTGTAGCCTTTGGAATTTAGGAAGCAAACTTCATACAGATGAGATGATCAGAAGCAATGACAGGATGACGAGATTTAGGAAATTATATGCCACAGACAATAACTAGGATTTATTTAGGGTTGCTTTAATGGTAATGAAATGTTTCCATCTTTCCCTTAATTCTCATACTCCTCTCTTTTATTGATGCAAAAACAGGCCCAAACTCTGCTTATCATATCAGAGATTAATGACCTTGAGGATCCTTCTGTTTCAGAATTGGTATATCTTTCATGGGCTTCCCAGCTAGCGCTAGTGGTAAAGAACCCGCCTGCCAATGCAGAAGATGAAAGAGATGCAAGTTCAATCCCTGGGTCAGGAAGATCCCCTGGAGGAGGGCATGGTAACCCACTCCAGGATTCTTGCCTGGAGAATCCCATGGACAGAGGATCTTGGTGGGCTATGGTCCATACGGTCACAAAGAGTCAGACACAACTGAAGTGACTTAGCATGCTTGCATGCATATCTTTCATGAAACACACTTTCTTTGCATTGCTGGGATTATGGAAATAGGATAAACCTTCATGGGAACACTACACACACACACACACACACACACACACACACTCACACACTCACACACACACAGTCAGAGACCTGGGCAGTTACTACACATACAGACAGAGTTGCTCTGAGGACAGTTCCAGATAACAGTATGTCAAGAGACAGAAGCTGACTCTGAGGTTCTCAGTTTCGTCCAGGGACTAGGGAAGAGGATGACATTGGTCCAGATCAGCAATGTTCCTGGTCCTAAAAAAGAAACCACTCTGGAGATACACATCCTTGTCTGTTTTCCACAGATCAAGAGCAGCCATATGTGAGCTCACAAAGATAATCATACAAGGATATGAATCATCATGAATGATGATCAACAGGAATAAAATAGATTAGGACCCATGCAGATCTGAAATATTAGAATTCTCAGAATTAGAATAGAGAATAACCGTGTATAAAGCGTTTTAAGAAAAACATGGACTGGTAAAGATGAACTAGCAGGAGAGAACAGGAACTATGAATAGGCAGATTTGGAAAAGACATAGAACTTTTGGAATAGAATATATAGTTAAAACTATTTAAAAAATTCAGAGGGTGAAGTAAGTAGAATATTAAACACAATTGAGCAGCGTGAACTTGAAGGTAGATCTGTAGAAATGTTCTAGAAAGTAGTATAAAGAAATAAGATATAAAGTACAAAAGAGAGAAAAAGAGACAAGAAAGATAAAGAAGTTCCAATAACAAATCAGAGTCCAGGAGGAAGGAGTAGAAAAGATAAGGGAGAGAGTGAATTTAAAGATAATTTTCTAGAACTGAGGTACATGAATACAAGGACACAGTCATCATGGCAGTTACCCAGCAAGACAAAGTAAATCCAAAGCTGGACACATTGAAAACAACATGCCAGGTAACAAAAGCAAACTGAAAATTTTTAAAGCATTAAAGAAGAGAAAATGCACCACTTTCAAAGAAATGACAGCCTGACAGCAATGTTCTCAACAGCAAAGACCCAAGCCAGGAGACAATGGAATGGTACCTTCTAAATGCTGAAGGAAAATCACAGTCATCCTAGAATTGTCCAGCCAACAAAAATATCTCCACTTATGAGAGTGAAATACAAGCATTTCTAGAGAAACAGAAACCAAGTTTACTGCCAATAGACCTACACCAGATGAGCTTTAAAAGAGGCACTCCAGGAAGACGGGAGAAAATCTTGGGAGACAGCTCTGAGATGCAAAGAACTAAAGAAGTAGGCAAATGTTAATACTGTCCATAAAATATTATCATTTAATTTCCATGTCTAACATACAGAAATATAAAAACAGTTAAAAGGACAAACATTGAAAATAATGAGTTGGCAAAATTTTCATTCAGGCATTTCCATAAGCTATGATGGAAATACCTGAACAAACTTTATGGCCAACACAATAGTCAGACTAATAGTATGAAATTTGAGAGGAAACTGTTGTGTGATTTGCTAGAAAGCTTGAGGTGCTAGTGTTAATGTGTAGTAGTTTTGCATGGTATAATTTCAAAGGTAACCCTCAGAGAAAAATCAGTATAGCATCGTTTCCAAACAAGTAAGAAAAGAAAAGGAAAGAGAAAGCACATAAAAATGGAAAGTTTTAATAGTATAGAAGAGAAAAGGAGGCAGAGAGAAAAATAAATAGGAAGCAGAAGGTAACAGCATAGTGGAAAGACAGACAACTCTGACATCACGATAAAGAAAAAGGACTAAACTTACTACACAACGGACAGAGATCGCCACACTAGATGTTTTAAAGCATTCAGTGCTGTGCTATTCACGGGGGACACATATAAACGTAAAGGACAGAGAAATGCTGGAAATGAAAGGTTTAAGAAGCAAATATTAACCAAATGAAAATTTTCTATTGTCAGGTAGACTTAATACAGAAAAGCATTGTATAGGTAGGGCTCTATGAAGTAACAAAATGTTTGATGCATCTGGAAGGCAGAACAATTCTAAAAAGTCTTATGTTATATCTGAATTAAAATTAATAAAGTACATAGGGAAATTAACCTCATCATTAGAGTGGGTGATGTTCAAGATAGCTCTTTTTTTTAATTGATAGGACAGAAAATTAGTAAAAATATAAAAATGCAATGATAAAGTTTTGCTTATAGGACATCCATAGATTCCATATGACAATATTTACAAAGACTAACCATGGAATAGACCATGGTTTGAGAATTAAGATAGTTATTAAATTAAAATAGAAGATCATATTTGAGAATTAAAAATTTCAAATATGCATTATCATATGAACAAAGTTTTTAAACCACAGTATAATTAAATTAGACCTCAAAAATATACTTAGAACTTTTAAATCTCACTTTTAAATGTCTTCTGGATTTAAAAAATTTGAAATTTAAATACGTTTAGATCTAAACAATAATGAAAATACAATATACCAAGTCTTCTGGCATGCAGTTAGGAAGATAATATAAAAGACATGAGAGAAATGTAGAGACTTAAATGCTCATTAGTATAAGAGAGGAAAAGCTGAAAATTCATAAGCTAAGTACCCAACCTAAGAAATTTTTTAAATAACAACAGAATAAATTTAAACAAAGATAACTATAGGTGTCAAAATTAATGAAACACAAAGCAAAGATTTAATGGACACGATTTCCAAAAACCAAAAGTTGCTTCTTAAAAAACATGAATGAAATAGGGAAGCCTCTAGCAGAATTGTTCATGAAAGAGAAATGCATGAGTAATATTAAAAATAAAAAGGGATAAAATGAGAGATCCAGCAGAGACTAAAAAGATAAGCGAGAACTATTTAAAAAACTACATGCCAAAGAATGCACAGAGATGCACTAAATTAGAAGAAATGAACATATTCTTTTAAAACCAGCCAACTCAAATAGAAATTGCCCACAGCCATCAAACAAGTGAATCAATTGGTTAATTTTCCCACAAATAATCACTAGGCACAGATGATTTTACAGGTAAATTTTACCAAGTGTTCATGGAACATATCATTCTAATATTACACAAATTCTTTCAGTAAAAAAGAAAAAGACTATTTCCCAATCTATTCTATGAGTCCACTTTACCTTTGATGCTAAAACTGGAAAATATAATAAAGAAAAATCATAGGAAAACCTCATTTAGGAACATAAAAGCAATAATCCTACACAAGTATTAGCAAAATATATCTTGCATATTATGAAAAAAATAACACATCATGACTCAGCTGAATTTATTTAAGGAATATAAAGCTTAACTTCAGAAAATCTGTAATTATCATTCACCCCATTAGCATTAAAACAACAAAACAATATGGTTGTTTCAATAGATGGAGAAAACACATTTGATGAAATTCATAAAACCTGCTTATGGTTTAAAAAATTAACTAGCTCAGAATAGAAAGGGATTTCCATAATCTGATAAGAGGAGAATACCCCAAACCTACACAAACGTTATTAGTATTATTAATTTTTTTTTTTTTTTTTTGGCCATTTGGCTTGAAGGACCTTAGTTCCCTGACCAGGAATTGAACCCATGCCTTCAGCTGTGAAAGTGCAGAATCCTAACCACTGGACCGCCAGGGAATTCCCCACAGCATTATATCTAATGATGAAACAGTGAAGGCTTTTAAAATCAGAAAGGAAAAAGAAAAGAAATAAAAGGTATAATGTTTGGAAAAGGGAGGGGGAGTAAAAATTCTCATTATTCACAGATGATGTGACTGTCCATATGGACATTTTATTTACAACCTTAAAAGTTTGTACGTGCATAATGGTGTTTTGTACAATAGCCAAGAAAAGGAAACAATTCAATGTCCACCAGTGACAGAATGGATGCGTAAATGGAGGCATAGTCACACCGTGGAATTCTATATGGCCGAGAGCATACAAATGATCAAAAAACCTACTCAACATGTGAGTGACGCTCACAAGTTTAATGTTGAGTGAAAGAAGCCAGACACCAAGCAGCACACACTGCATGATTCCATTTATCTAAAGTACAAATACAGAGACTTCCCTGGTGGTTCAGTAGTTAAGAATCCACCTGCCAATGCAGGGGACACAGGTTTGATCCCTGGTCTGGGAAGATTCCACATGCTACGGAGCAACTAAGCCCACGTGCCACAACTGCTGGGCCCACATGTTGCAATTACTGAAGCTCACTTGCCTAGAGGCCACGCTCCGCAACAAGAGAAGCCCCCGCAATGAGAAGACCGAGCACCACAATGAACAGTAGCCCCAGCTCGCTGCAACTAGAGGAAGCCCGCCCTGCAAGGAAGCCCCGGCTCAGCTTAAATACATAAATTAATGAATAATTTGTAAAGTACAAATACAGAAGGACTGATCTCTGCTATGGAAATCAGGAGAGTGGCTCCCCTTGGGTGAGGGTGGGGGTTAATGGCTGGAAGGGGTATAGGAATGCAGTTGTACAATAAGCTGGTAAAGTTTAGGTGCTGAAGCAAATGGTGTTGGGTTTAAATACTGGCTCTGCCACTCACCAGATGGTTGGACTGTCCACAGGGGACATAGCCACTGTGAGATTCAGTTTCCTCCACTGGAAAATGGACGTAATGATAGTCCCCACCTCACTGGAGTCCTGTGAGATGAACAAGATAGTGTATATGACGGCTACGGCTGTACTGGAAAGTGGTAGCTATGGTTGTGATCAGTCTTGTTCTTCCTGGCCCTCTCCCCTAGGAACCTAGTGATAACATGGGGGAAAAACACAAGAAACAAATAGCGTTTTTTCTCAGCAGATGGCTTCAGATTATGTTTCCATTGAATCCACTTTGGGGACCCTCCAGACCCCAGACCTGGCCCGTTAAGTTCACACAGGTGTTGTTCGGTCACTGGAACTCCTTCCAAGGTCACATGTGCCAAATGTCTAAAGGTAAATTCTGCATGAGGAGGGGGGGAGATACTGAATCAACTGCTTGCTTGACTGCATTTCTTGCAGATTTCAGAACCAGCAAAATACTCCTCTCATCCTTACCCTTATAGTCAGAACTGCTTGAGTCTAAGGGCATTTTGGTTGAAGGGGAAAGTATTTTTGGAAAACCTTCTTATACTATTCCACACCAGTCAGGCAGCCTCCCAACCCTTCCTCACCCTTGGGGGCAGGGGCATTTATCATGAAAAGAATATGGCACCTGCTTCTCCCTCTAAATTTCCTGCTTTTTGAAAAAGCTTCTAAAAATAGATTTTGAACTGTGTAGTTTTCACACAATGCTGCTTTTACATAGTGTTTCTTAAATAATTATTTGCACTTATTGTTTGAAAAAGAACCTCGCTTGAAGAGTAGGAATATAGGCGTCTATTGAATGTAACTTTTATTAATGGGAGCGGCACCCCTCCTAAGTTGAAGGAGATGAGGATGAGACATGTGGATGATCAACATTTGAGCTTCTGGAGCGAAGGCAGACACTTGAACCAGCAGACTTCCATAGAGTTTTACTAATTGGTGTTCACTGAGCTTCACTCATTAGGGCAGTTGGGAAGCAGAAGTGTACACCCATGTGCACGCTCGTGTGTGTATGCCAAGGGACATACATAAGGGCAAACAACTGGTCTAAGCCTCCTATCAGTGTGACTTCTGCATTATCCCAGGATGAGTCTGGGGCTTTCAAAGTACTGAAGAAAAGAAGAAACGCTCCCCTAGTTCATGACATAAAGTAGAAGGACCTTGAAGTGGGGTGGATGGACTGGGCTAGGGATGCTGCACAAAAGCCCCAGATAAAAACAATGCCTTAAAAAAAAAAAACAGTGCCTTTTCAGTCCAGAAGGAAAGCCACCCTTCTCCCTGCCCAGAGTGGAAAAGACACTATCCAGAACATTCGTTCTGCCACACTTCGGTCTTTCAGGCAGGAAAAGTCCTGGTAGAAGTTGACTTTTGCAGGTAGAACAGAGATTCCTCTTGAGAGCAGAGGGGATCAATGGTGCTAGATGTGAAGGTACTTTGGAAAGTAAAAGGGATTACATAAAGATAAGAGGGTGACTGCAGCCATGAAATTAAAAGCCGCTTGCTCCTGGAAGGAAAGCTATGACCAACCTGGATANTTTTGCAGGTAGAACAGAGATTCCTCTTGAGAGCAGAGGGGATCAATGGTGCTAGATGTGAAGGTACTTTGGAAAGTAAAAGGGATTACATAAAGATAAGAGGGTGACTGCAGCCATGAAATTAAAAGCCGCTTGCTCCTGGAAGGAAAGCTATGACCAACCTGGATAGCATATTTAAAAGCAGAGACATTACTTTGCCGACTAAGGTCCGTCTAGTCAAGGCTATGGTTTTTCCAGTAATCATGTATGGATGTGAGAGCTGGACTGTGAAGAAGGCTGAGCACCGAAGAATTGATGCTTTTGAACTGTGGTGTTGAAGAAGACTCTTGAGAGTCCCTTGGACTGCAAGGAGATCCAACCAGTCCATTCTAAAGGAGATCAGCCCTGGGATTTCTTTGGAAGGAATGATGCTAAAGCTGAAGCTCCAGTACTTTGGCCACCTCCTACGAAGAGTTGACTCATTAGAAAAGACTCTGATGCTGGGAGGGATTGAGGGCAGGAGGAGAAGGGGACGACAGAGGATGAGATGGCTGAATGGCATCACTGACTCGATGGACATGAATCTGAGTGAACTTCAGGAGTTGGTGATGGACAGGGAGGCCTGGCGTGCTGCGATCCATGGTGTCGCAAAAAGTCAGACATGATTGAGCGACTGAACTGAACTTCCCCACTGATTCAGTGGTAAAGAATCTGCCTGCAATGCAGGAGACATGGGTTTGAATCCTGAGCCATGAACATCCCCTGGAGGAGGGCATGGCAACCACCTTCAGTATTCTTGCCTGGAGAAGTCCATGGACAGAAGAGCCTCACAGGCTACAGTCCATAGAGTCACACAGAGTCAGACACAACTGAAGTGACTTAGCAGACACATACAAGATCATTGCTATTAGTGGTGTGTTTGCTGAGAAGATGCCAGAACATTTCTTCTCCATCAGTGATCACGACACCACAAGGGCCAGTCGTGTCAGGGTGAGGATGCCTTCAGGTCAGGCGTCAGAAGATGGGCCGTCAAGTGCAGTCCTACTGCTGACGAACTGCTAACTAAAAGCAAGCCCCTCAACTAAAAGCAAGCCCCTCACCTCTCTGGCCTTGAGTTTCTACATCTGTAAACGGGGCATAAAAATAGCACCCTGTTCATAGGGATGAGGGAGGCACATAGGTAAATAAATGTGCCCATCATGTGAAAGTCCTCAAAAACATAGCTTTTGTTTGCTTCCTCTTATCTGGGCTAGACACCTCCCTGAGTGCTTTTTGTCTAGTCTCCAATTAACCTTTACAAGAAATCCATGCGGTGAGAATAGTTATCCTCCATGTACGACGAGGACACAGAAGCTTCTTGTGGATGGAGATCCTGAAATATCCTGCCGGGTATCCAGCACCCGCCAAACCCATGACAAGATCAAAGCCCAAACACAAAACCCCAAGCTCTGTTCACTCTCTCCCACTTTTCCTCAATACATGTTACTTGAATGCCAACTAGGTCGTCCATCTTTTGAAGGCAGGCCCTGTTCGTACTTCCTGAATCCTCCTCCCAGAGCATCTGTTCTGGGGTCGACTGCCAATAAATATTTACTAAAACTGAATTGCAGCAGCTCTGTGGGAAGACCCCTGCTGGCCAGGTCAGGCTCTGGAAGCTGTTTTGTGAGCTCCACGTGACTCCCTGATCCAGGAGGGATGACCCCTGCACACAGAAGCCCAGAGGTCATCAGACACACAGCTTCCAGGGGCAGGAGATCAGCCACCTGTGCTCGTCACCATCATGTAAGGAGGGACCTGGATCAGGTGGCCTCTGGTGGCCCAGCAGGCCTCTGGAGGCATACTCAGACCTGCTGCAAAACTGCAGTTTGGCTTATCTCCAAACTTCCCCCCAGATCACTGAAGAAGTAATATTTGGGAGAGCACAGCTGTCCTGTATTGTAAATCTTGGCACGTTTTCCAAAGCCTGACGTAAAGACTGTATTGTAGAAAACCCTGCACCACCAGCAACTTCCAAGTGAAAACCACGAAAGTGTGCACAGTGGAAAATGCACTCAAATTAAGGCTTTCTAGTGGAGCATCTCTTCGCTCCCACAGACACTGCTTGATTTGACGTGATACCCAAATACAATCGAAATGTAATATAGGACACTTGTTATTTTTGAATCAACGATAAATTAAATACCACTGTACATTTTCATTGGGATAACTTCTCCTCATGCCAGAGATAATAATGTTCTGGTCTTCAGTTAATGAAAGGTAGGATTGAGTATTTCCTAGGGAGCTAATTGGTAGATGGGGGTGATGCTTCTTCCCTGTGTTACCCTATCTCCCCATTTTCCATCATCTCTGGGTGTTCTCCTGGCATACATTCGTCCATCTCTGCAAATGTCTAGTTCAGCGTTAGGGCCTAGTTCATGATTCGTGAGGAGAAGGACTGGTACTCTATCATTCAGAACCTAAGGAAGCCCCGATGAATGAGCAGGAGACAACCAAACTGCGGCCAAGCATGGGAGGCTGGCAGACGGAGCAGCTCATCAGCTTGGCACCACGCTTGGCACCACGCTCTGGATCCAAGCAAGCCCCACCCTTACTGCAACGAGTATCACTTTTCAGGGTCTGTTTGCCAGCCTGAAAGTGCTGTGTGGATTGGTACTCACATCCCATGGCCTCTCCAGCCTCTAACACGAGGTATGCATCAATTATTTATTGATTTATTTTGCTTAAAAAAAAACGAGATATACTTGCTTTGCAATGTTGTGCTACTTTCTGCTGTACAATGAAGTGAACAGCTATATGTATACATATATCCCCCTCTTGGATCTCCCTCCCACCCCCC
>SJYA01002291.1:1466668-1487576 GCA_006410615.1 Neotragus moschatus
CCAACCCCCACCTACCTCCGTTATCACAGAGCAACGAGCTGAGCTCCCTGCCCTATAAAGTAGGTTCCCACTAGCTGTCTCTTTTACACATGGCAGCGCACATAGGTCAGTCCCAATCTCCTAATTCATCCCACCACCCTACCCCGTCCACATGTCCTTTCCCTACGTCTGTGTCTTTATTCCTGCCCTGCAAATGTACCCCTCAATTTTAATTGGCTTCTATCTCTATCTGCTCATATAAGATCTTGGATTCCCACAAAATCGCCTCTGGACGTACCCAGAGTCGGTGTCCCTCCCCCATCACCATGCCTGTGGGCCGTGCTCTTCCTCTGCCTGCTCCCATCCTCCGAAAAGCTCACGTGAGAGTCCAGCAAGTCCACATGCCCAAGTGAGAGCCCAGGGTCCCCGTCTCCCTACAGCGTCACTGCTGCCAGGCCATGTGGTTCTACAGCACAGGGTGCTGTGCGTCCAGAGTACTGAACTCCCCTGTCCCCCTTGTGAGCCCTGATCTGTCATGGGGACATACCTGTCAGCTGCTCACACTCTTAGATTCACAGTGTCTCATGCAAGATGGTTCCTTCAGCCCCTGCCTGCTGCCCTCCACAACCGGCCCCTGTCAGAGGCCAGCACAAATCCACAACCACACTCAGAGCCCCGATACAGTTCAGTTCCGGAAAACTGACTCTTCCTGCCAGGCTCCAGCTCACCAGCTCAGCTCAGACACGTTTACTCGCAAGCAAAGGCTCAAGGAAGGACACCACTGTGGGAATACATCGAATTTTTTTAGTTAACGTGACTGATTTTATGCTGTTTTGTTTTACAAAAAAACTGAGATAGATAGATAATAGACAGTTAAGCAAGAAAATTCTTCCTTATAGTAGAAAGCCAACCAATTAATGTAAAAGGAACAATGGATTTAGAAAACCAGCGTCTGGCAACCATCATCGTAATGATAGATTCAGGCCAGAATCATCCATGGATGCTAAAACTAGTGGGTGAGATTTGGAGGACTATATAGATCATCTCCAAGTAACTCCTGACGAGATTCTTGTTAATCACGAAGTGATTTTACAGGGTAAAAAGTCATTTTACAGTGGAGAAATTTGGCCTATCCCACCTTAACCAAACGATCAAAGCTAACATCACGGGTGATCAGCAGCCCATGTCTCCTGACACGGTGTCCTGAGAAGGACATAGCACCGCTGCTAGGGCTTACTGCCCAGAGCACAAGACCTGAACGCGATAGCAAGGGGACATCACACAAACCCAAAGGAAGGGCTGTCCTACAACATGGGTGGCCAGTACTATGAAAAAATACCAATGTCATGAGCACAAAGAGATACTCAATAACTGTTCCAAACTAAAGCAGAATAAAGTGACACAGCAACTGAATAACATAGTCTTGGGGTTTCTTTTGTTCTAAAGGACTTTATAGGAAAACTGGTGACAAACTGAATAAAACCTGCAGATTAGGGAATAGTATTGTCTCAGTCTTACCCTGGATCAATATAGGTGGTAAGATGCAAAATGATACAGCAGATAGATATAGTAGAATATTAACATTTGGGGTACAGGGAGATTCTGTATATTGGGCTTTATTGCACTTCACAAATATTGTGATTTTGTGTGTTTTTGTTTTTTTTTTTAACAAATGGAATGTTTGTGGCAACCCTGAGTCAAGCAAGTTTTATCAGCACCATTTTTCCAACAGCATTGGCTCACTTCGTGTCTCTGTGTCACATTTTGGTAATTCTTGCAGTATTTCAGATTTATTTTTATTTGTTACGGTGATTGTGACCAGTGATCTTTAACGTTACTATTGCAGAAAGACTACGAAGGTGCAGATGATGGTTAGCATTTCTTAATAAAATATTTTTAATTAAGTTATATATGCTTCTTTAGTCATGCTATTGCACACTTAATCGACTATAAACATAACTTTGATGTGCACTAGGAAACAAAAAATTAGAGTGACTCACTTTTTTCCGAAACCAAACCTGCGATATTTGTGAGGTATGCCTATATTTGAGTCACATTATTTGTACTAATCTTGCCACTTCTCTGTAAATTGGAAGTTAGGTCAAAATTTATTTTTTTACAATCTGAGTTTTTCTTTAAGATATCAGAAGGCATGTGTGTATGTTGCCAAACCAGAGTAGTGGGAGAAATAGCTGCCATTTTCCCCGCAATGGCTAAGTCCAGTCCTCTTCCTGTCTATAAGAGCACATCTGGCTTTCCAGATCTTTGCAGAGAATCATCACTGCTACCTGAATATAAACCCGTTCTAAACCTTGTCCTGACTATTTCAAAATAGCTTAGGAAAAATTGGTGGGGAGATGGGATGAGCATGGGGGTGGGGAGGGGTTGTATTTCTACAAGAATATATACGCTGCACACCCTTGTCTGAGCCCCCCTAGGATCTTCTACTTGGCTTCTGAGAGGGAAAAGCAGTAAGGTCAAGGCAAGGCCCTCCTTCCCCTCCACACCAGGGACAGAGAGCTCCTTGTCCATGGATTCCTGGGAGTCTGTGCAGTGACTCAGGGCTGATTTCTTATAGTCCTAAAAATAACTCAGAACTTGCCCAAAGCTACTCACACATCAACACCCTGAGGGCACTCTTGCTGGCATCTGGAAACTCAGAGACCTAATTAAACTCTTCCTCCCCTTCTCTCTCTGCGAGCACAGACTAGCAGAGAGCAAATAACGTTGGTCATATCAACCTGGGTGTCTCCTGAGGGGAGGGGATGGCCTCAAACCTCAGCAGAAAACCAAGAAAGGTGGGGGAGACTGTGGGATTATGGGCTGCCTAAGGCTAGGTTCCAAGAAAGATGAGTCCCTGCTGTTTTCTCTTTTGTTCAGGGCCCCGCCCATCCTCTGGCAACTGTGATATGTCCAGCAGGGGCAGTCCCATTGAGAGCAAGGAGAATGGGATGTCTGTGCTAGAGAGGGGCTTCAGAGCAGTATATGGGTTGTGGCTACTGGGAAAGACCATTTTCAGTTGAATCTGCAACCATATACCATTCCCCTCCTATGTATTATAGGAGTGACTGTTATAAACCAAAGACGGGGCAGTTCTCCCGAGATTAATTAGAAAGCAACCTCAGGGTTGGACAGGAGGAAATGACAAGAATAGAACCTGCACCTCAATCCCTCCAGCCCCACCCCTCTCCTCCCACCCACTGTCACGTACCCTGAGTGACCAGGAAATGTTTGCACATCTGGCAGGTACGCAAGAACACTGTTTGGTTTTAAGACAAATAAATCACATCAAGACAATAGGCTGTGTTCATTGTCCACCTGTCGTGTTCCAGGCATGATGCTAGTCACTCAGGAGAGGATCTCTTTTCATCCTCCCAGCTATGTGGTAGGTATTATTAGCCCCATATTAGAGTTTAGGGTTGAGGAAACTGAAGCAAAAGAGGTCATTTACCAAGTCACCTTTGAGAAAGTAGAAGAGCGGTTAAGTTTACAATCAAATAGGGAAGCCGAACAACCACATGAAATGTTAAGCAGCAGTTAAGAGCTCTTTGGAGGGCTTCCCTGGTGGCTCAGTGGTAAAGAATCCACCCGCCAGTGCAGGAGACACAGATTTGATGCCTGATCCTGGAAAATCCCACATGAGGAGCAACTAAGCCTGAGCACCACAACTATTGAGCCTGCGCTCTAAGCCCAGGAACTGCAACTACTGATGTGCACAGGCCCTAGAGCCTGTGCTCTGCAACAAGAGAAGCCGCCACAATGGCAGCATGCACACCACAGCTAGAGAGCAGCCCCCACGCCCTGCAACTAGAGAGGGCCCATGTGCAGCAATGAAGACCCAGCAAAGCCGAAATAAGAAATAATTACTCTAAAAACAATATATAAATAATAATGAAATAAACTCTAAGTCTAAATCTTTTTTAAAACATTTAAAAACAGAGCTTTTGGGAGAAGGCTTTGACCCTAGACTTTGTCCATGAGTCTCCCTTCTCAAGGCTTCAGCCATCTCCATGCAGGGCTCCCTAAATCTCTAACTCCTGGTCCAGCTTCTCTCTTGTGCTACAAAAATGCCCTAAATGTTTGCTATCTGCCTGGTGTCTCCTCCAGGATGCCCTCTCTGGAGCTCACACTCAGCCTGGCCAAAACCAAGTTCACCATCACTTCTGTGTTCATCTGAGACAAACTCATAATCGGATATGTCTATTTCTGGGCAGTGACACCATTTTCTAAAGACAGAGGTTGGAAATCTTGAGTCTTCCATCAGTGTTCCATCATATGCTGCCTGAAATACTTTTTCTTCTCATTTTCCTTCCTCTCCCAGACCTGTAGCTCTCCTCTCTTTAATCCTTCCTCACCTATATCAGGAAACTTAAGCCAGGGAAGGCCTCTCTGAGGAGGTGATTTTTGTTCAGTTGTATCTTGCGTCTTATTTTTTCTATTATTGAAAAATGTAAACAATATAAAATTTACCCTTTTAACCATTTTTTAGTGTATAGTTCAGTAGCATTAAGTACATTCATATTACTATACAACTATCATTGCCTTCCACCTCTAGAAAATGTTAATCATCTCAAACCTAAATTTCATATCCATTAAATACTAACTCCCCTTTCTCTCTCTCCCCTTCACCTCCCAGCAGCCACCACTGTGCTTCCTGCCTGTGAATTTGACTTCTCTTGGTACCTCAAAGAACCAAAATCACACAATATTCATCCTCAGTGACCAGCTCATTTCACTTGCATGACATCCTCAAGCTTCATCCGTATTAAAACATGTATCAGAATTTCCCTCCTTTTCACCTACTGTATAGCACGTGGAACTCTGCTCAATGCTATATGGCAGCTTGAATGGAAAGGGAGTTTGGGGGAGAATGGATATGTGTATATATGTGGCTGAGTCCTTTCACTGTTCACCTGAAACTATCACAACATTGTTTATCAGCTATATCCCAACACAAAATAAAAAGTTTTAAAAAAATAAGTAAATAAATGGAAATGAGCTCAGGTTGCTGCTTTAAAAATAAAAAAGAAAGAAAAAGAATTCCCCTCCTTTTTAAGACTGAATGATATTCCATTGTATGGGATATTTTGTTTATCCTGTATTTTGTTTTTCCACTCATCCACTGATGAACACTTCAGTTCAGGGAGATGATGTTTGAAATGAGAGCTAAAGAATGAAAAGAACTAGCCTTCCAAACCCAAAGAATGTACAACACTGAGAGTGAACTGTAACGTAGATTATGGACTTTCAGCGATGTGTTCACATAGGTTCATCACTGTAACAAGTGTACCACTCTGGTAGAGGATGTTGATAATGGGAAAGACTGCATGTGTTCACAGAGGGTGTATGGGTAATCTTTTTACCATCCCCTCAATTTTGCTATGAACCTAAAACTGTTCTAAAAAATAAAATCTTAACATAAAAAAGAAAGAAAGAAAAAGAACCAGCCACAGGAATTGCCAAGGGAGTGTTTTCTTGGCAGATGGTACAACAAAGATGAAGGCTGGGAAACTTCTAAGCTCTCCTGAAGACTCAGCTCTGCAATTCAGCTGCCAGCCCCCCTTCAGTTTCCTCTCATATCCCTGAGCAGCTGGCCACTTCCCATCTGTGCTTCCAAGAACCTTTACCTGGATTTATCCTATCGCACTTCTGTCTCCCCTACCAGGCTGTGGTCCCGTCATTTTTCCCCAACAAACACTGTTTCCAAGAACTGCAAACAGCTGCAAGACTGGTGAATCTGAGCTGCCAACAAATTGTGAAAGCAGTGGATTTGTGTTTCTCTTTACTTTCAGTCCAATAAGGCAGAGGAGATAAGGAACACGATGAAATAGCAAATACAGGTGGAGGAGGAAAGAAGCAGAGGGCCTGCATCATCTGCTGGTTAAGCCTTGAATTTAGAGCCACAGCTTCCTGGAGCTGGCAGGGATACTGCAGATCTCAGAACACAAGGTGTTTGCTTTGTTCTGGGGTGAGATGATCTGTACAAGCTTCCAGGATGGACGCAGTGGGGTTGGGAGCAGAGCAGGCTCTCAGCAGTCCTGGGAGGTGGTGAAAGCGAGGTTTCAGTACCCCTCTGTATCCTCCTGATGCCCCATCAGCTGGAGGACTTCATGTTACTCCACAGTTGGTAGGCTACTGGGGCAAAGTGGTCCTTGTAGAAACTCCCAACTCACCTGCAAGGGCTGCAAACAGCTCTGGGTGACTTGCTCTGAATCTCTGCTAAGAGGAAGAATGGTTGTTACTTCCACTGCCCCAAAGATCCTGGGTCCCAGAGAAAGAAAGAGACACGATCTTTCCCAGAGGATGCCACCTTATCAGCAGAAGTGGGCTGGGAGAGGGTCTCCGGTAGGACGGGAGACCCCAGGTGTACCTTGGGGGTTGGTGGGTGGGCAAGCCATCCTGAAACTGGCTGTTCAGAGGCAGGTCCTGTGCTTTGCTCATTCTCATGAGCTTGAACTTGTCAGAGCGGCCACTGCACTTGGCATGAACTTGCCCTCTACAGCCCAAGCCGTCATTCTCTGACACTCTGTCTCAAGCTGATGAACACTCTCTCTTGGAATAATTCCCAAGCCCCTCAATCCCTTTCAAAAGCTATTTTCTCCCGTTACATGCAGCACAATTTTGTAGGGACAGAAGATATAGAATAATGCCAAGGCTGAATTCTCAAAATACGATGAGGCGTTACATCCGTACATTTACATCCCTCACATGGAAATAGGAAGATGTTTGTCTTTTATTTACTGACTAGTCAATCAAAAAATTACTTAGAATCTACTGTGTGCTCAGAATTAGGCCTTGTGGAAGAGACAGCACAGCATGACACAGTCCCAGCCATTCACAGGATTATCAGCCTGCTAAGAATGACAAGTGCGCGGAGAAAATGAGAGAGCAAGTGAATGCTGTTATGCGTGGCCCTGACCCTTTGTGCATAGGATGAGATGCCATCCATTCTGGAAAGACTCTATTCTATGGATGAATCTCCCACAGACTATGTTCTAAAGGTTAAGAAGGCACTGTTCTTTTCAATGCGGCATTCCTGCATATTTGTCTAGCATATTTGTCATCTGAATAAATCTGATCAACAAATGATAGTCCTTGGAGCAAATACCAAGTTTGGATGGTGCCTGTGGACCCCAAAGACTGGACAGTCATAACACATGAAAGCCAAGGTTGCCAGAGTCCCCTTTCCTGCAGGGAGTCCCAGAGCAGCTCATGTCTCCCCAAGACCGCTGTGGCTGTGGTGTCACCAGGCCTGACTGCTGCCACTTGTTTCCTTGGGGCTGACCACGTGCACCTCACACATTTGTCCTCTGGGCTACTAGGAACGTCCTTCGGGGTTTGTCCATCTGACAGCCATCTCTCTGCAGTGGCCCCTGCCCTTCTCCTCTTCCTGTCTTCTTGGGGGAATCACAAGGTTTAGGGGAAAAACAGAAGCAATTCATCTGCAAAGAATTTTTTCTATTTGACTATTTGTTCCCCAGGTGATTGAGGTCCATTACAGCCACCACATCTGTCCAGAGTCATAAAAGCAAAGGAACTCAGAGAAGGGAGAATTCAGCATGGGAGGAAATGAACTGAGAAGGTTGCCTTGAGGAGGAGGCCCTTGACCATCTCCTTGACATAGTGGTATGGTTAGAAAGATAGGGGAAGGGCTTCCCTGATGGTCCAGTGGCTAAGACTCTGCGTTCCCAATGTAGGGGACCTAGGTTCAACCCCTGGTCAGGGAAGTAGATCCCACATACCTCAACTAAGAGTTTGCAGGCCTCAACTAAAGATCCCACATACTCTACAGTTGTAAAGCAATTACACTGCAATAAATTGGATGGTATCACCAACTCAATGGACATGAGTTTGAGTAAACTCTGGGAGTTGGTAATAGATAGGCAGGCCTGGTGTGCTGCAGTCCATGAGGTTGCAAATAGTCAGACATGACTGAGTGACTGAACTGAACTGAAATATTTTTAAAAAATAAAATAAGATAAAATTAAATTTAAAATAAAAAAGCAAAATATTTACTATCTGAAAAAAATAAAATAATAAAATAAAGATCCCACATGTTGCCATGAAGATAGAAGATCCCAACAGTACAACTGAGACCTGATGCAGCCAAATAAACAAGTAAATATTAAAAAAAAAAAAAGAAGACACAGTGAAGAACTGGAGCAGACCTGAGCAGGTTGGGTGGGGCCAGCTGAGGGTGTCATCAGGGAGCAGAAAGGCACAGAAGAAGGAGCCTGGTGCACCCAGGGCAGAAGACCAGGGGAGGAGGCAAATAAGGTCTACTCAGCAGCCAAGGGGGAGCGTCTACTGTGGGCAGGCCCTGTGCTAGGGTCTAGGGATGGAGCAGGGGACAAACAGACAATACTTCCTGCCATCACATTGGGAAAGTGATGGAACTTCTATCCTAGTGAGCAGAAGCATACTACAAGTAAAGTAATAAGCAAATTATATAGTATGTAGAACCCAAGTGCTATGGAGGAGAATCAAGCAGGGAGAGAGGAAGGGTGAGCAGGAGAGGCTGAGGAATATCAGATGTGAATATAGTGGTTAGAGAAGGCCACGCTGAGATAAGTGGCATTTGAGCAAAACTATGGACGGAGTTGTTTGAGTGAGCCATGTGAGGAGCTGAAGGAAGGGTAATCCAGGCAGGGGGACTGGCAAGGAGCTAGCAGTAGAGCAAAAGGGCCAACTAGGCTGGCGTGAAATGGGCAAAGAGAGGAGAGGAAGTTTATTAGTAAGTCACGGGGAGCTGGATTGTGTAGGGCCTTGTAGACCCCTAGAAAGACTTGCTTTGCCTTTTTGTTGTCCTCTGAGTGGCATGAGAAGAAACTCAGCAGCTCTTTCTGACCTGGGTTAGCACTAGGGGGAAAGCAGCAAGGCCGGTAAGGAAAGATGCAACCACCAACCATCATGATGGTGAGGACCGGCGAGGTGGACGAGAAGATGAGAAGTGATGCAGGCCAGGTGTGTTCTTCATGGTCTCAACAGGTTGGCCTTTGGACACTGATCTCATTCTGTCTCCCTCCTTGAAACTAGGGCCTTCTCTCTGACCTGGGAGGTGGAACGCACCCCCTTTCCTTGATTTTTCTCCCAAACCACTCACACAGGAAAGCAGGGGCTGGTCGGCTTTACTGAAGACTTGTAGGGTCATGATGGTGGCATGGGGTGTTTGGAGGTTGACACCGCACTTCTGCCCCTGGAAAGCACAAGGACAGCTTGTTCTTAAAAAGCTGCTCCACTGCAGGCAGCAGAGTATGCCCACCTAGAGGGATGTTTGAGAAAGAAGAGAGATGAAAATCTGTCCTTGGAGGTCAACCAAAGGGGAGGGAGGAAGCAAGAATATCTGAGAGGCAGGAGAAGAAGCTGGGAGGCCCTTGAGAGGAGGGAGGGTCAGGAGTGAGTGATACTTAGGTCAAACGCTGCAGTCAGACCTGCATGAGAGGGACTGAGGGGGAGACATGGGTTCAACAAGCGTCATCAATTTCATTGAGATATTGGCTGTAGCAGTCATGAGCCCAGAAGATAAATGGAAGTGCAGGGTATAAATGAAGGGCAAGGGCAGGCTAGATCCTAAAGGGCCACTAAGACTGGGGAGCCAGGTTGCTGTGAGTCACAAACAAAGCTGGAAATCTGACAGGTCCATGGGGGTGTTTCACAGAATCCAGGTGGCAGTGGGGGTTCCAGTATGTCCACCGATTTCTCAAGGCACCGGAGCTCAAGGGACGTGCGGACCAGGACTCCACAGGGTAGGACAGAAGTCAAGGCACGCGGCAGGCTCTGGCTCACATCCGTTCCCCCTCTGCATCTCTCACCCTCTCAGTTCTGTGCTGCGCTCAGTTGTTCAGTCGTGTCTGACTCTTTGCAACCCTTCAGACTATAGCCTACCAGGCTCCTCTGTCCATGGGGTTTTTCAGGCAAGAATACCAGAGTGGGTTGCCACTTCCTCCTCCAGAGAATATTCTCGACCCAGGGATCGCACCCATGTCTTCTGCACTGTAGGTGAATTCTTTACCACTGAGCCATTCTCGATTATACACCCAGGCAATTCTCAGGGTTGGCCAGCTGGTCTTAGAGAGGCAGGTGCTCCCAGGTCTGATGTCATGGGGAAGTGAGTTTGAAACTGACGGGAGCTCGCTGCCAAAGTCGGTACCCAACTGGTTCCCATCACAACCTACTTAATCATGTAGCGATTCAGAAATAGGGCAAAGCAACCTGGACAGAGACCATATTCTTTCTTTCCCTCTCTTTGGTATCTTAGGGGTGATGGATAAGCATCTGTCACATTACTTTTGATAAAGAGCCCCACAAACACTCCCTTTGACATTCGAATGTCGACTTAAATACCATGAAACATGCATGTCCTCTTTAAAGGATGGCTTCTCTGAAAGCTATAATTCGCCATTATCTCTACATGACCAGGTGTAATTTGCGAAACCAGAAGATTCATTTGCCTGTTTAAAACAATGAATGGGGCTGAGATGCCAATTTGTATGGTAGCTGCTTTAGGCGGCCAACTCTATCTAGATGCTTTCATCTTTGATCTAGGCCGGTGTCTGTTTCAGAGCAAAAACAGCCAGGAGCCGTCAGCAAGATAAATACACACCAGCTGAGAACTTTTGCAGAGAGGGGAAAAATCTTATCTAATCTATGTGGGACAAAGATGCACTGGTGGACCAGCCCAAGTCTGAGAGCAGGCTTGAGGGACAAGGGGAAGGCTTTATTGGCCTGGAGGTCTCATAGCCTTGCCTCTGCCCTCATAACCAGCTGTACCAGTCAAGATGCTGTATGAGGCCGTATTAGTTGAAGCCTTCTGGGAAGCTGATACCCAGATGGTAAGAGATTTTTACTGAGGGAAATGTCTGAAGGACAGAAGAGAGGGAACAGGAGAGGGAAAGTGAACCTACAGATGGTGGTGCCAGTCTGGACCCTGGAAGGACCAGAGGGAAAGAAGGATGATGTGGAAAGCTCTCAGAACTCAGCGTTATGCTAAGAAAGCTCCTGCCAAGCTGATAAAGAGTCTCTGAAGCAAAATAGCTCATCTAGGGAGTCCCCATCCTGCAGAAATGGGGCTGCCACAGTCCCCTGCCTGGTGGAGTTGTTAACTGGGATCAGCCCTGGGCAAGCATGGCCTCCCTGGGCAAGGCAGGTGTCATCTTGAATCCCATTGGAGCCATTGGTCAACTTTGCTCCTTCCGGTGGATGATCTTAGCGACACATTTTTATGGCTTCCAGGCATACAATTTGCAAAAAGTCATGTCTCAACAGCCTGATAATGATCCTTGTGAAAATGTCTGTGACTCAGATACCAATAGTAATGAATCTTACTCCAAGAGACCACTGTTGTCTGGATGATTTTGAAAGTCAAGGGACAAAAGTGGATACTACTTGTAGGGACTAAGCAAGGAATCTGGTTCTAGGATCTGCTTCTAGGTCCTGAGCTGTGTCCCACATACAGTCAGTGGTCCACAGAATTTATTATGGTAATAACAGCAAGAACAACAACACTAATAGTTACTGCAACCTCTACAAAGAACAGAAATGGATTCTTAGGTTTGCTTAACTGTAATGCTACCCATGAAAAGCCAGGGCTGACATCTTGGCAGAAGTGGACTTTTTCTCCCTCTCATATATAACTTCCAAATTATGGTAACTGTTACACTCAAGACACTATTCAGTTAGAGAAGCACGGGGCAGCTAGCGGAAGGCAAGCGAGGCTGGCGGGATAGTCCCATGTTCCATTTCCCAACCACCAACACAGTGTGTGGAACAGCAGATAAAAATCGTGGGCATCTCTGAATCAGCATCCCTTACCTGGCAGCCCCCAGAACTAGATGTTTTCACATGTATTCGTTATCTGGATTCCTCATCACATGCTCGAAAGATCATTTTTAATTGAGAAAATGAACTCATCCAAACTCATGCTACAAGTGGCAGAGCCAAAATCTGGTCCCAGGTCTGCCTGACTCCAAACCCCATCTTTTTTCCACATCCTCTGAAAAGATTGGAAGCAGCTTTTGAGTGACCCCACACTCCCTCCCTTGTGGCCTTAGGACCAAACTCTCTAACTTAGGATTTGAGGGCCTCTGTGACCTGTGCCCATCCTCCTGTCCCCCACACTCTGGGAGTTCCTTTCTCTAGGACTCCAGCCAGGAACCCTCCCTTCACTCGTGCCCCACCCCTCCCCCACTGTCCGAACCTGGCTTTTTTTTTTTTTAAGAAAAAGCCACTAGTAGGCAGAGGACAGTTTAGCGATTACAGACCCACTGTGTATTCATTCAACCAAGGAATTGCTATTTAGCCTTTTGTGACTGCCAGGGTCATTTTACTAAATGGTTAATCCTTTCCTTCCCTTTGTTCTTTCTCTGTGCTCTCAATACAGTAGATTCTCAATACACATTTATTGGTCAGTTTGTTCATTCTGTTAGTAAATATTTACCATGTTAAGTGCATCTGCAATACACTGACTGCACCAGAAAATGTAGCATTGGTTTCAGATGGCCTTAGCTTAGAATGTTTTGATTATTAAAATACTGTCTTCCAACTGGACAAAAGGAACTTAAAGGAAGGAAGAATTATTGAATGAGGCACAAGTCTGTGGCTGTTTTGTAAATAAGTTCATTTGTACCATTTTTTTTAAATTCTGCATTTAAATAGTATCATGTGATATTTCAGAGAAGGAGATGGCACCCCACTCCAGTACTCTTGCCTGGAAAATCTCATGGATGGAGGAGTCTCATAGGCTGCAGTCCATGGGGTCATGAAGAGTCGGACACAAGTGAATAACTTCACTTTCACTTTTCACTTTCATGCATTGGAGAAGCAAATGGCGATCCACTCCAATATTCTTGCCTGGAGAATCCCAGGGACAGGGGAGCCTGATGGGCTCCCATCTATGGAGTCGCACAGAGTCGGACATGACGGAAGCAACTTAGCAGCAGCAGCAGCAGCAGCATGTGATATTTGTCTTTATCTGTCTGACTTTCTTCACTTAGTGAGTGTGATCATCTCTAGGTCCATTCATATTCCTGCAAGTATGAACCACAATTCTTTATCTGTAACTCTGGAATCCAAAATGCTCAGATAGCCATAGAGTTTTCTTCCCAAAGTTGGAAACAAATTCCCAAGGCAGCAAAACTTGACCTGAACCAATGTAAGGCTATTTATACTTTTAATTTTTCTTCCTAGTATGAATATTCATATGCTTCACTGCAGAAATACTTGTGTTGCTTGTAGAGTGCTGCCCAGACTCCACTTGTGGTGTTATGTAATGTATAGTTTACGAACAGGATTACTTTTCTAAATCTGAAAAATTCTGAATTAGAAACATGCCAGGCTTCCAGGATTTAGGATAAAGGATTATACTCTTGAATTCTGCATCCATCAGCATATTTCCAGTTGCAAGTAACAGATAATCCAACTCAAATTGGCTTAAATAATAAAAAGAACATATTAATCCCTAACTAAAATGTCAAAAAGCTTTGTGGCCTTCAGATATGGGTTAATTCAGAGGACCACAGAGTGTTAAAGCCCTACATTCTCTCTATCCATCTTTCTTGCCTCTGCCCTCCTCTGTCTGTAGGCTTTACCCTCAGTTATATTTACTCACTGATGCAAAAACACAGTCATTCCAGGCCTTCAGGGTCAGATCACATGACTCAGAGGAAGAGAGACAACTTTGTCATGGATTCCAAGAGGAAGGTCTCACGGCCACACCTGACAGCCGCTGAGTGTCAATTGTGCCGATGAGCTTTGCCTGGGCTTAGTGTACTGCATCCAGGGCTAGGATCAAGCTAGTTGACCTGGACCCTCAAACAAAAACCAAGAGCTATTGAGAAGGGGAAAGGGGAAATGGGTGCCAAGGAGGTAATGATTGTCTCATCTCCTCCTATTGACTATCTGACATGCTGCCAAACACATTAAAGATACACAGCAAGGACTAGCTGTGACAGTTAAGCTCATGGGTCATCTCACCTGGGCTAAAGGAAGCCCACAGAGCTGGTAAAAATAAATTCTGAGTTAGACTATGAGGGTGTATCAGGAAGAGAGTGGCATTTGAATCAGTAGACCAAGTCAAAATCACTCTCCCCAGTGCGAGTGGGCTCAACCACCCCTTGAGAGCCTGAATAGAACACAAAGGGAGAGGAGGGGCAAATTTGCTCTCTGCCTGAACTAAGACATCCACTTCCTCCAGCTCTCGAATACTATGAGATTCTTAAGCTTTTAGATTGAAACCAGGACTTACAACATCAGCCCCTTGATTCTCAGGTCTTTGAACTCGGACCAAGTTACACCACTGCTCCCCTGGTTCATCAGTTTGCAGACAGCAGATTATCCATAATTATACAATAAATTGAACTTATTTGAAGTGTACAGTCTGATAATTTTTGACATATGTATACAACTGGGAAACCATCACTATAATCAAGATAATGAACATATCCATCACCCCAGAAAGTTTCCTCCTGCTCCTTCCCATTCCCACTCCCATCCTCAGGCAAATATGAATATGCTTTCTGTCACTATAGATTTGCTTTTTCTAGACTCTTATAGAAATGGAACTATACAGTATGCATTATTTTTCAGGCTGGACTTTTTTCCACTCCGTGTAATTTGTATTTATCCCTGATGCTGTATGCATTGATCATTTCTTCATTTTTATTGTTAGTGCACTGTATGTTCTTCAACTGTGATCTCTTTATCCATACACCCGTTGAATGGCATTTGGGTTGCTTTTGGTTTCTGGCTCTTATAAATAAAACTGCTATGAACATTCACCTGAAAGTCTCATATGGATGTGAGGTCCATGGTTTGGTTGTGGCATATTGGTTTTGTGTGGTGGGGGAGTGGCTTTATCCTCTGTGTGTGGGCTATACTGTGATGTTTTAAGGGCTGAGTGTTCTGAGATGTCAGAGCTCTACTTGGCAGAGGCTGGCTTGCTGCTGCTGCTATCTCTGGTCATCTCTGGGGTCCTCTGACTCTAGGGACCCATCCTGGCATCTGCTTTGCTACCCTCCTTCCCTAAATGATACTGCTGCCATAACTGGTGACTAGACTGGAACTGAGGGAAAATAGTCATTGGAGAAGAAGTTACTTTAAAAGAATCTGAGTTTTATAAAGAGATCCACAGACTTAGAGAACTAACTTATGGTTGCTATGGGGGAGGGATTGGGAGGGAGATATAGTTGCAGAGTTTGGGATGGACATGTTCATCCTGCTATGTCTAAAATGGATAGCCAACAAGGACCTACTGTATACCATAGGGAACTCTGCTCAATGTTATGTGGCAGCCTGAATGGGAGGGGAGTCTGGGGGAGAATGAATACATATATATGTATGTTAGAATCCCTTAGGTATTCACCCGAAATTGTTGCAACATTGTTAATTGGCTGTATCCCAGTACAAAATAAAAAATTTTTAAAAAAGAATAAATAAATGAAAAGATCTGAGTTTTAGAATTCAGCAACACTTCAAAAAGCTCATACATCATGATCAAGTTGGGTTTACTCCAGGGATGAAAGGATTCTTCAGTATACACAAATCAATCAATGTGATACACCATACTAACAAATTGAAAGATAAAAACCATATGATCATCTCAATAGATGCAGAAAAAGCCTTTGACAAAATTCAGCACCCATTTATGATTAAAACTCTTCAAAAAGTGGACATAGAAGGAACCTACCTCAACATAGTAAAGGCTACAAATGATAAGCCTACAGCATACATTATTCTCAATGGTGAAAAACTGAAAGCATTCACCCTAAGATCAAGAAAAAGACAAGGGTGTCCACTTTCACTACTATTATTCAACATAGTTCTGGAAATCCTAGCTACAGCAATCAGAGAAGAGAAATGAATAAAAGGAATCCAGGTCAGAGAAGAAGAAGTGAAGTTCTCACTGTTTGCAGATGACATGATACTGTACATAAAATACCCTAAAGATAGTATCAGAAAGTTACTAGAGGTAATCAAGCAAATTAGCAAAGTTTCAGGATATAAAATAAATACACAGAAATCACTTGCATTTCTATATACTAGCAATGAAAAAATCAGAAAGAGAAATTAAGGAATCAATCCCATTCACCACTGCAACAAAAAGAATTAAATAAACGGGAATAAACTTACCTAAGGAGACAAAAGAACTGTACACAGAAAATTATAAGACACTAATGAAATAAATCAAAGATGACATAAACAGATGGAGGGATATTCTATGTTCCTGGGTAGGAAGAGTCAATATTGTGAAAATGACTATACTACCAAATGCAAGCTACAGATTCAATGTGATCCCTGTCAAATTACCAATGGCATTTTTCACAGAACTAGAACAAAAAATGTCATAATTCACATGGAAACACAAAAGACCCCAAATAGTCAAAGCAGTCTTGAGAAGAATGGAGCTGGAGGAATCAACCTTCCTGACTTCAGATTATACTACAAAGCTACAGTCATCAAGACAGTATGGTACTGGCACAAAAAACAGAAATATAGACCAATGGAACAAGATAGAAAGCCCATAAATTAACCCATGCTCCTATGGGTACCTATTTTTGACAAAGGAGGCAAGAATATACAATGGGGCAAAGACAGCCTCTTTAATAAGTGGTGCTGGGAAAACTGGACAGCTACATGTAAAAGAATGAAATTAGAAAACTTCCTAACACCATACACAAAGATAAACCCAAAATGGATTAAAGACCTAAATGTAAGACCAGAAACTATAAAACTCTCAGAGGAAAACANAATGATACTGCTGCCATAACTGGTGACTAGACTGGAACTGAGGGAAAATAGTCATTGGAGAAGAAGTTACTTTAAAAGAATCTGAGTTTTATAAAGAGATCCACAGACTTAGAGAACTAACTTATGGTTGCTATGGGGGAGGGATTGGGAGGGAGATATAGTTGCAGAGTTTGGGATGGACATGTTCATCCTGCTATGTCTAAAATGGATAGCCAACAAGGACCTACTGTATACCATAGGGAACTCTGCTCAATGTTATGTGGCAGCCTGAATGGGAGGGGAGTCTGGGGGAGAATGAATACATATATATGTATGTTAGAATCCCTTAGGTATTCACCCGAAATTGTTGCAACATTGTTAATTGGCTGTATCCCAGTACAAAATAAAAAATTTTTAAAAAAGAATAAATAAATGAAAAGATCTGAGTTTTAGAATTCAGCAACACTTCAAAAAGCTCATACATCATGATCAAGTTGGGTTTACTCCAGGGATGAAAGGATTCTTCAGTATACACAAATCAATCAATGTGATACACCATACTAACAAATTGAAAGATAAAAACCATATGATCATCTCAATAGATGCAGAAAAAGCCTTTGACAAAATTCAGCACCCATTTATGATTAAAACTCTTCAAAAAGTGGACATAGAAGGAACCTACCTCAACATAGTAAAGGCTACAAATGATAAGCCTACAGCATACATTATTCTCAATGGTGAAAAACTGAAAGCATTCACCCTAAGATCAAGAAAAAGACAAGGGTGTCCACTTTCACTACTATTATTCAACATAGTTCTGGAAATCCTAGCTACAGCAATCAGAGAAGAGAAATGAATAAAAGGAATCCAGGTCAGAGAAGAAGAAGTGAAGTTCTCACTGTTTGCAGATGACATGATACTGTACATAAAATACCCTAAAGATAGTATCAGAAAGTTACTAGAGGTAATCAAGCAAATTAGCAAAGTTTCAGGATATAAAATAAATACACAGAAATCACTTGCATTTCTATATACTAGCAATGAAAAAATCAGAAAGAGAAATTAAGGAATCAATCCCATTCACCACTGCAACAAAAAGAATTAAATAAACGGGAATAAACTTACCTAAGGAGACAAAAGAACTGTACACAGAAAATTATAAGACACTAATGAAATAAATCAAAGATGACATAAACAGATGGAGGGATATTCTATGTTCCTGGGTAGGAAGAGTCAATATTGTGAAAATGACTATACTACCAAATGCAAGCTACAGATTCAATGTGATCCCTGTCAAATTACCAATGGCATTTTTCACAGAACTAGAACAAAAAATGTCATAATTCACATGGAAACACAAAAGACCCCAAATAGTCAAAGCAGTCTTGAGAAGAATGGAGCTGGAGGAATCAACCTTCCTGACTTCAGATTATACTACAAAGCTACAGTCATCAAGACAGTATGGTACTGGCACAAAAAACAGAAATATAGACCAATGGAACAAGATAGAAAGCCCATAAATTAACCCATGCTCCTATGGGTACCTATTTTTGACAAAGGAGGCAAGAATATACAATGGGGCAAAGACAGCCTCTTTAATAAGTGGTGCTGGGAAAACTGGACAGCTACATGTAAAAGAATGAAATTAGAAAACTTCCTAACACCATACACAAAGATAAACCCAAAATGGATTAAAGACCTAAATGTAAGACCAGAAACTATAAAACTCTCAGAGGAAAACACAGGCAGAACACTCAATGACATAAATCAAAGCAAGATCCTCTGTGACCCACCTCCTAGAGTAACAGAAATGAAAACAAAAGTAAACAAGTGGGACCTGATTAAACCTAAAAGCTTTTGTGCAGCAAAGGAAACTATAAGCAAGGTGAAAAGACAACTCTCAGAATGGGAGAAAATAATAGCAAATGAAACAATTGACAAAGGATTAACTTCCAAAAGCTCATAGAACTCAATACCAGAAAAACAAACAACCTAATCAAAAAGTGGGAGAAAGACCTAAACAGGCATTTCTCCAAAGAAGACATACAGACGGCTAGCAAAGACATGAAAGGATGCTCAACCTTTCTCATCATTAGAGAAATGCAAATCAAAACTACAATGAGCTATCACCTCACACTGGTCAGAATGGCCATCATCAAAAAGCCTACAAACAATAAATGCTGGAGAGGGCATGGAGTAAAGGGAACGCTCCTGCACTGTTGGTGGGAATGTAAATTGATACAGCCATTATGGAAGATGGTATGGAGATTCCTTAAAAAACAAGGAATAAAACCACCATATGACCCAGCAACCCCACTCCTAGGCATATACCCTGAGGAAACCAAAATTGAAAAAGACACATGTATCCCATTGTTCATTACAGAACTATTTACCATAGGTAGAATATGGAAACAACCTAGATGTCCATCAACAGATGAATGGATAAAGAAGTTGTGGTACATATACACAATGGAATATTATTCAGCCATAAAAAGGAACACCTTTGAGTAAATTCTAATGAGGTGAATGAATCTAGAACCTATCATACAGAGTGAAGTAAGTCAGAAAGAAAAAGATAAATATCATATTCTAATGCATATATAAGGAATCTAGAGAAATGGTACTGAAGAAATTATTTACAGGGCAGCAATGGAGAAACAGACATAGTGAATAGACTTATGGACATGGGGAGAGGGAGGAGAGGGTGAGACATATGGAAAGAGTAACATGGAAACTTACATTACCATATATAAAATAGATAGCCAATGGGAATTTGCTCATTCAAACAGGAAATTCAAACAAGGGCTCTGTATCAACCTAGAGGGGTGGGATGGGGAGGGAGATGGGAGGGAGGTTCAAAAGGGAGGAGATATATGTATACCTATGGCTGGTTCATGTTGAGATTTGACAGAAAACAGCAAAATTCTGTAAAGCAATTATCCTTCAATAAAAAAAGTAATTAATTTTTTAAAAAAGATCTGAGTTGTTTTTTTTTTTAATCAACTCTAAATCTTCCACTATCATCAAGCAAACTAGTTGGCCCACATAGAACCACCCTAATATCCAAGCAAGAGGGGCCTTTGGCCTGCTGCCTGGGAATAGAAATCTCCCCCTTTGGCTCTCCTTCAGCCACACCCCATTCCTTAGGACAAGGAGCCCACCCAAAGCCTGTGTTACTATTACCCACACACTGACCACAAGCTCAGTGCCTGGGTCCCTAGAATCGCTTGTCCCGATGACCTCAGCCCACTTGTAGGACGTCTGTGAGTTGTTCACCAGATCTGAGCTGCCAAAATGTAGACAGCTATGTGCAAAGGGTGTGGCCAGAACTTGCATGTGATCACAAGTCTACCATTGTGTGTATGTACACCTGCATGAATATGCTAGCTCACAAGGCCCTTGCAGAATGGGATGCAGTCAGAAATGAAAAGAGAAGAGGGCAGGCAATGGGTCAGTGTCTGGGGGCCAGGGACCAGTTCTTCCTATGCTCTCAGCACAGACCTTCAAGGAGTTCAAGAGTTTCAAACCCAAACCTGGCCTCCAGACGATAATAAAGGAATATGTGTCAATGTAGGAAGCTCAAACAAATTTCACCTGATGTATTGGCCAGATTCAGAACTCCAACATATTTTGACATTGGGCTCTTGGCTCTCCATCCGTACTCTTGCCTTGAGCTCTGCAAGTATTAGGGATAGGTCGGGGACCACCCCTCCCCACCGCCTGCATCACGGATCTCTCATGTTACTTGCTAGCTTTTGGTCCTTTCTTTTGCCTTTCAGAGCTATCCTTGATGTTCATTTTAATTTTTTTTCAACAGCATAAATAATGAGACGAAAAAGTGTGATTAGGATAGGGGAAGGAGAGCATGTGCACGTGCACGCGCGCGCACACACACACACACACACACACACACGTGTGACCTGCCCCCAGCTCACAAGCCTGTAGACTATGAGCTGATGTTTCTTGTCTAGGTTGTAGAAATCAGGGTCAACTCACTGCTTTGAAGCAGGGCAGCATGGTTTCTCACTATGAATTTATCCCGAGCACTTCTGTTAAAGATGGATGGCCAAAAAGGCCCAGGCTCACCACTCCTCCCTGTATCCACCCCTTGAAGCTCCGCCCATCATAAGGCTCCTCCCTGCATCCACCCCTTGAAGCTCCGCCCATCATAAGGCGGAGTCTGTTTCCCCCACCCCCCACCCCCCCC
>SJYA01002291.1:1487749-1542498 GCA_006410615.1 Neotragus moschatus
CCGAGTCCAGGCGTCCGGAGGCTTAGTGCCTTTTTATTCTGTCTCAGACCCCTGCTGGTGCCGTGAGGATAAGGCTGGGCTGCACTGCTCGAGGATGACAGGATACACGGAGCAGAGCCCAGGGCATCTCAGCTGAGGCCACCACAAGCCCATCTGCCAACTGACCACAGATTCGTGAATCAACAACACTGATGAGCTAAGCATGCCCCAGAGCAGCAGAAGCCCCTACTTAACATTTGATTTTGCAAGAAATAATAGTTCTCTTAAGCCACTGAGGTTTGGGGCAGTGTGAGATTGTAGAGAAACTGTGTTCAATGTTTTTGCACAGTTAGTGCTTTCTAAACAATTTTCACTGAGATTTGCTTCCTGGGCTAAAAGCAAACCCTGAAAGGCAATTTACAACAGTTTAGAACTCCAGAGAGATTTACCTAATTCTGGAGGTATGTGCACATTTCAAGGGAGGATGAGGTCTGGGACTTTGAAGATACCTCTGAGATATAAAACTGGAGACACTGGGCTTATCTTTTCCCTGGAGAGATTTATTTACATGCCAAAGGATTAAGGTAAAGATGCTTTCATTAAGACTGGAAGAGGCTCTTTCAGAAGGGAAAAGGGGGAAAGCTGCCTTTTCTTTCTCCACATAACACTGGAAATTCATTTCTCTGTGTGCTCAGCCTACAGACTGAGATTATCACTCCCATAAAACGTTCTTAAAACTTTACTCTGGCTAGTAAGCATCTCTTGTTGTGAATAGAATAAGAAATTTGTTTCTGATCTGAAAACCTCCAGTATGCGTTTGGGACAAAATTAATAAAGATAAATATCTTATTCGTTATAGAGCATTAAACTGCTGCAATAGCTGACTGATATAACCACTGAGCTCCTTATTGGTTACTGCTGGTGTGTGTGGCCCAACATACAACACATGAGCCTGATCTAGAGGCTAGGTGGAAATCAGAATTTGATTTTAATGTTGTTGGAGCAAAGGGATATTCCCATACCCAAGAATGTTGAAAAATCAATGCATTCAGATTTTATCAAAGTATCTCTCGTTACTTTAGTAACTTGTACAATACTCTGTAAAATGTAAATGTTCTGTAAAATAATGAACAGGTTTAGAAAATTCTGGATTAAACCTGGTTAAACAAAGTTAAATCTGTTTCTTTCCTTCAGTATTTCTCAGACCTTAATACAGAACTAGCTAATCAGTATGCCTGTGCAATGTAGGCACAACAAAGACCTTAAGATTTATGAGCAAAACTGTAGCTTTAAAAATGTGGAAGTCATAAATTAAGTGCTAAAATATGAAGTACCTCAAATATACATTAAAGTACACAATAATTATTTTTTTCTTCAATCATCCTACTTGCGTGGGACAATTATCAAAGTGAAGCACTGATAACAAAAGCATAGGCAAGTAAAGTGAAAATAGATAAACTGAACTACATCAAAAGTGAAAACTTCTGTGCCTCAAAGGGCACAATCAACAGAGTGAAAAAGCAACCAACAGAATAGGAGAAAATACGTCTAAAATATGTATCTCATAAGAGATCAACATCCAGAACATATAAAGAACTCCTACAATTCAGCAACAACAAAATAACCCAACTAAAAGAGGGGCAAATGAGAGAGTGATGTCAGCAAGATGGTGGCGTAGGATATTCTAGACTTTGTTCCTCCACAAAAAATAAAATGAAATGGCTATCCACAGATGAAAATAGCCCTGGAAGGGCCAAAGAGTCCACTTAAGAAACTACAGTAAAACTGTAGAGTGAAAAATGGAAAATAACCACACAGAAAGGACTACTGGGGAGACTGGCTTAGCAGTGATGTCTAAATGTAAGTGATGGAGATGGGAGCAAAGAAAAAGAAAAGGGCCACTATAAGCATTTCTGATTCACTTATATGTGGAATCGGGGGGAAAGCAAACTTATAGAAACAGAGAGTAGAATAATGGTTGCCAAGGGACTGAGAGGGGGAGTACAAGGAGATGTTGGTTGAAGTATACAAACTTTATTTATGAGTAACTTCAGAGGATCAAATGTATGACAAAGTAAGAATAGTTAATAATATTGCACCATGTACCTGAAATTTGATTAGAGTAAATCTTAAGTATCCTCATCAAAAAATAAATTAATTTTTAAAGTAACTATGTGAAGTGATAGATGCTAATTAACCTGGCTGTGGTAGTCCATTCACACTGTGTACTTAAATCATCACACTGTGCACTTTAAATATGTACAATTGTATTTGTCAATTATACCTCAATAAAAATAAAGTTGGTGATTAGGTATTGTTAAATATATATACCACAAACTGAAAGATCTTCACTTAAGAATTTGGAGAATTTGTGCTTTTAGTTTAAAGAACTATAAAACTACTAGATAATGTCACGGGTGTTATAGAATGATATTAGGCTTAGTATTAGTATCATTACCAATTTTTTTCTTCAGGACTTGAATTCTGCTTTCTATCTACATAATATGAAATGTACCTATATTTTACTGTCTGCAAATATCAATTTGGTCAAATATTTTTCAGCAGTTTTTTAATGAGCAAAAAATGAATAGCTGTTTCTCCAATAAAAACATATAAATGGCCAACAACACATGAAAAGATTTATATCATTAATCATTAGGAAACTGCAAACCAAAACCACAATGAGATACCCCCTCACATCCATTAGGATGCTAGTATTAAAAAAACAGAAAACAACATGTTGACGAGAATGTGGAGAAACTGGAACAGTCATGCACTGTTGAGAATATAAAATGATGCAGCTGCGGAATTTCCTGAAATTTTTTTAAAAAATAGCATTACTATATGATCCAGCAATTCCACTTCTGGTTATACACCCAAAAAAATTGAAAGCAGGCGCTCAAGGAGATATTTGTACACTCATGTTCATAGCAGCATAAATCACAGTTGCCAAAGAAGGAAGCACCCAAGTGTCCCGGTGGATGAATGGATAACAAAGTGTGGTCTACACATAGGATGGAATATCATTCAGCCTTAAATAGGGAGAAATTCTGACCCATGTTCCAGCTTGTGTGGATGGATGAACCTTGAGGGCATTATGCTAAAAGTAAAATAGTAAAGTAGTCACAAAAGAAGACAAATATTACTGTATAATTCCACTTATATGAGGTATTTAGAGTGGTTGAAATCATGGGGACAGAAAGGAACCTTGGTGGTAACCAGCGACTGAAGGGAAGAGGAAATGGGGAGCTGTGTAATGGGTGTGAAATTTCAGTTTTGCAAGATGAAAAGGTCCTAGACATTGGTTGCAAAACCACATGAACATAGAGCTACTGAATTGTGCACTTAAAAGTGGTTAAGATGGTAAATTTTGTGTTATGTGTATTTGATCACAACTAAAATTTTAAAAAGAAGATGAAGGAATGATGCCAAGAAAATTATGTCAACTTGTTATCTCAAAATACTCATCTCTAGACATGGGGGAAAAAATGCTTTAAGTAACTGCAAGTGCAAAATAAGAAACAAATAACTTCAAAAGAGCAGTTACAACAATATCAGATCAAACAAAGAAGCTAGATAAAAGTCAGGCAATTAATAACTAGAAGGCAAAATGTGTCCTATGATTGCATAAGGGCTCACTTTTCCCACTGCCTAGAAATTGTGAGCCCCGTGTTTAGAACCAATGAAGCAAAGGGGATAAGAAAGGGAGCATTTTGGAACGATGCTATTAATAGGTGCATCATAGCATTTCAGCTGGCGCACAGGCAAATTACAGAATTAAAATGTCTCCACTGCAGGTTGATGAATCTACAGATGTTAGTGATTGTGTTCAGTAAGGTAGCTCAAAAGGTAAATAATCTGCCTACAATGCCGAAGACCTGAGTTCAGTCCATGAGTTAGGAAGATCCCTTAGAGAAGGAAATGGCAACCCACTCCAATATTCTTGCCTGAAGAATTCTATGGAGAGAGGAGCCTGGGTCTACGGTCCATGGGGTCACACAGAGTCAGACACAACTGAAGTGACTTAGCACAATTGCATCGGTAGGAATCCCTGAAGAAAAAGGCTTGGAAGAACCATACAGGTTTTGCTGAGAAGTACCAAAGCAAACCACAGGTGATGAAACAGTCAAAGTGATAAATGAAAGCACTGAAACAAATACTCTCAAAACCCTGCAGAGATGTGGGCATTTATGGTATAGCTGCAATGCCAGGAATGAGTAAGTGATTTACATCAAGCATTTATTCTGAAAACCAAAAGACACAGTAACACCTTATTTTACTCACAGAAAAGCCCCTCAGATAAGCAAGTTTACCTATATATCTGAATTTATATTGAATGATACTGTAAAAGTGGTAAATCTAATGAAATTCAAGCTATGCCATCCCATCTGTTTTTAAGTTTTTCTACATAAATGGTATCATAATATCCATTTCTGATGTTTTACATTGAAGTCCTTTGGTTGGCCATGGAAAGAATTGTGTCAGGAATTTATGGACAAAAGGCAGAATTAAAAATTAATTTATTCTCACTATGCAGATATACTAAAAAATAGTTCTGACTATCTAAATGGTTGCAATCAAGATTGCCGGGAGAAATATCAATAACCTCAGATATACAGATGACACCACCCCTATGGCAGAAAGTGAAGAGGAACTAAAAAGCCTCTTGAAAGTGAAAGAGGATAGTGAAAAAGTTGGCTTAAAGCTCAACATTCAGAAAACGAAGATCATGGCATCTGGTCCCATCACTTCATGGCAAATAGATGGGGAAACAGTGGAAACAGTGTCAGACTTTATTTTGGGGGGCTCCAAAATCACTGCAGATGGTGACTGCAGCCATGAAATTGAAAGACACTTACTCCTTGGAAGAAAAGTTATGACCAACCTAGATAGCATATTGAAAAGCAGAGATATTACTTTGCCAACAAAGGTCCGTCTAGTAAAGGCTATGGTTTTTCCAGTGGTCATGTATGGATATGAGAGTTGGACTGTGAAGAAAGCTGAGCACCAAAGAATTGACGCTTTTGAACTGTGGTGCTGGAGAAGACTCTTGAGAGTCCCTTATACTGCAAGGAGATCCAACCAATCCATTCTGAAGGAGATCAGCCCTGGGTGTTCATTGGAAGGACTGATGCTGAAGCTGAAACTCCAATATTTTGGCCACCTCATGTGAAGAGTTGACTCATTGGAAAAGGCCCTGATGCTGGGAGGGACTAGAGGCAGGAGAAGAAGGGGACAACAGAGAATGAGATGGCTGGATGGCATCACTGACTCGACGCGCATGAGTTTCAGTGAACTCCGGGAGTTGGTGATGGACAGGGAGGCCTGGTGTTCTACGCACGGGGTCGCAGAGTCGGACACAACTGAGCGATTGAACTGAACTGAACTTGCTTTATTGTGGTAGACTGAAAGCAAACCTGCAATATCTCCAAGATCTGCCTGTGGAATCACGTACACCATCTCCCTGAAACTGTGCCTGGTCACCGGTGCACTTCTGCTTTTGGGCTTTGTGTACACTGTCATTCATCCTGAAGGCTCCTTACTACTCATCATACTCGGCATTACCTATTCTCCTTAAGAAGAGACCCAAACGAGGTGGTAGGGGAGGGATGAATTAGGAGTTTTAGATTAGCACAAACTACTGTATATAAAATAGCAACAAGGTCCTACTGTATAGCACTATAGTAAATATCTTGTAATAAACCCTAATGGAAAAAATATGAAAAAGAATATATACATATTTATGTATAATTGCATCACTTTGCTGTACACCAGAAACTAGCACAATCCTATAAATCAACTATTCAATTAAAAAAATTTTTTTTTAAAGAAGAGACCTAAGTGTTATCTTTTCTATGAAGCTTTCATGAATTACTCCCCTTCCCACTTTAGACTCTCCAGTGTAATCAGCAATTCCCCCAGGTGCCTGGTGTCCCATCTGGACACAACTGCTGGACTTTACACACTTGCTTATTACAAGGAGGTCTCTCTACAACCCCACAGACCCTAGGAGCAGAAATCATGTCTTCCTTCTATTGTAACCTGAGTAGCTCATACAGGTGTCTGTCATGTAAGAATTTACTGTGGTGACGGGATGGATAAATACTTAGGACTGTCGCTGTATCTAGATGCCTCACCATTTTAGACATCTTAAACTTTTTTTTATTCCCTCTTGAATCAAAAGATTTCAACTAGAATCCACCCATGCAGTCAATATAAGACTTTCCTAAAGCAAACAACCAAAACAAGAAAAACAAAACACACAAAGTTACTTGCCACAAGTGTAACATCAACACATGGTTATTTAATAAAGTCTTCGACAATGGAATCCTTGTTGGTAACCAAATCTATAAGGCATTTAAGTGTTTTCTCAGAGACTAGCTAAATAACCCTCTCTTTTTTTTTTAAGGCATTATTAAAAATCCTTGAATGCCAAGTCTTCAAAAACGCAGAAATAACATTACAACCAAATGTCTTTCCATATTGTTTAAGAATCACATTCATACTGAAAATTGACGTTTTCCCGGCACGTGCGTGTGAGATCTCCCTGTAGTTCAAATCTGATGCTGCGGCAGCTCCCATCAGCCTAGACCCTGAGACAAAGGTGGGTGGGCAGGCTGTCTAATTGGAAGGTGATCCCAATGCACAGAAGGGAAGGATTAGGGAGGATGAAACAAGGCTGAATGGACAGCAGCTGGAGGGACGTGTAATTGAACTGGCCACCGCTGCAGGCAACTGCACTGGATTCTGCAGAGAAACTTGTGAGGAGCCATTGTTGAGATGCACGTCACAACTGTCTGCCTGGGGGAGGTAAAGGGAAACGTTTATTCCATGACTTTGGCCCCTGTTTGTCAAGGTGGCCCCTTGGATGATATTCCGTGTTAACTTAGCCCCCCAACACACACTCACACTCTCTGGTTGCTTATGCCTGAGAGAGGCACCATGGTTGAGTATCCTCAGGAAGCTCCGAGACCGCAGACAGGAAGAAGTCACGTGCTGAGGTGATTCCACCGTCAGTGCAGGAAACTGGCTGAGCCTCGCCTCCTCCCATGGACCCAACAAGACTACAGCTACATCAACAGGAGCTAGAACTGAGAACGACCAGAAGATTAGCCAAAAGGATTTTCCACAACTAAACACAAAAAGAAAAAAAGCCACACTGAGAAGGACAGGTGGGGCAGAGACATAGTCTGGCGGGGACCCACTCCCCAGTGCAGTGGCGGAGGGATATCACAGCCCTGTGCTTCAGCTCTGAGGAGCAAGGGATCCACCCATCAGCTTCCCACCCATCACATCAGGTTCCCCGACCCTGGGGACCTGCACCGGGAAGACGAGTCCCTCCAACGCCTGGCTTTGGAAACCAGTGGGGCTTATACCTGGAAGGACTGGAAGGCTGGGGAAAACTGAGACTTTGCTCTTAAAGGGCGTGTGCAAAAACTGACTCATCTGAGCCCCAGCACGGAGGCAGCAGTTTGAAAAGTGCCTGGGTTAGACATGGAGGAGCCCCATTGGCTAATTTTAGGGTGTGCACCCAGGGATCTCTTGGGGGATAGAGGTATTGATAGGTGCCAGTTTTTGGGGGGGGGAGGTAGGAGATTGCTCATCTCTCCAGCTTGCCTGGCAGTGGGGGTGTCATTTCTGACTCTCCCATCTACATTACTAGCATTGTTTATCCCACTCCAGATTCACCTGTGAACCCAGCCTACCAGTACTCCTCCAAAGTGATCTGGTGCCCCATTGACCTGGTGGGTACCTTCAGCTGGCACAAAGTTCTCACCAAAGTGGCCCCTCGCCTCCTCAGACCCAATGGATGCCCTTGGCTGGTGCTGGAGCCCCTCTAAAGTGGTCCCTGCCCTATAACATGTGGGTGTCCTCAGACACAGCCAGTATCCCCCCAAAGCAGCTCTCATCCCAGGGGCCAGCTCCACACACCAGAGTACCCTCAATAGCCATGGCCAAACCTTGCACTCACCTGGGCCAGGGCCAGTCTCACACATTATGACACTTCCAGTGATCATAGCAGGAGGGTACACACAGCCCATCCAGGAAACACTTCTGTAGCACTAGGCTCTGGTAACCAGGGAGGACTGCACTATTGAGCCCCACAGGGCACCTCTGACATAAGCCACTTCTTCAAGATCAGAAATGTCACTGACCTACCTAATACCTAGAAACAGACACAGAAAATTAGACAAAATGAGGAGACAAAGGAATATGTTCCAAACAAAAGAAAAAGAAAGAAACCTCAGGAAAAGAACTATGCAAAATGGAGATAAAGCAATCCTCCAGGTAAAGAGTCCAAAATCAGGGCCATAAAAACGTTCATCGAACTCAGGAGAAGAATGGAGGAATACATTGAAAACATCAACAGAGACATAGAAAATATATAAAACAACCAGTCAGGGTGGAAGAATACAAAAGATGAAATGAAAAATACACTAGAGGGAACAAAGAGCAGATTAGATGATGCCGAAGACCAAATCAGTGATCTGGAAAACAGTGTGGAAATGACCCAGTTTGAACAGCAAGTGGAAAAACATGAAGACAGTTTAAAGAATGTCTGAAACAGCATCAAGTATACTGACGTTTGCATTACAGTAGGAAAGAAGGAAAGGGGCAGAAATGTACATGAGGAAATACTGGTTGAAAACTTGCCCAACATAATGAATGAGATACACAGCTCCAGGAAGCAGAGTCCCAAATGAGATAAATCTCAAAGACTCATACCAACACACATTATAATTAAACAGTCCAAAGTCAAAGACAGACTTAAAAGCAGCAATAGGAAAACAACTAGTTCCAAACAATGGTGCCCCCTGAAGATGACCGGCTGACTTTTCAGCAGACTTTACAGGTCAAAAGGGAGAGGCACAATGGTATTCAAAGAGCTGAAAGGAAAAACTTAACAACCAAGAATATTTTCTCTGCAGAGTTTATCATCCAGGATTGAAGGAGAGACAAAGAGTTGCCAGATAAGCAAAATGTAAAGGAGTTCAACACAAATAAACTGACCTTAAAAGAAATGTTAAAGGGGCTTCATTAAACAGAAAAGGCCATAAATATAAATATAAAACTCATGCAAGAAAAATCTCACTGATGAGGTCAAACATATAATAAAGGCAGTAGATCTCAAATATCTGTCTATAGTTAGTATGAAAGTTAAAAGACAAAAGTAGTAAAATCCTCTATATCTACAATAGTTAAAGGGTACACAAAATAAAAAGTTGTAAAATATGACACCAAAAACATAAAGTGTAGGGGTAGGGTTAAAAATGTAATGCTTTCAGAACCTGCTCAAACATAGTAATTACACAGCAATTGGATATCAGTTCAGTTAAGTTCAGTCACTCAGTTGTGCCCGACTTTTTGCGACCCCATGGACTACGGCACGCCAGGCTTCCCTGTCCATCACCAACTCCCACAGCTTGCTCAAACTCATGTCCATTGAGTCAGTGATGCCATCCAACTGTCTCATCCTCTGTTGACCTCTTCTCCTGCCTTCAATCTTTCCCAGCATCAGGGCCTTTTCTAATGAGTTAGTTCTTCACATCAGGTGGCCAAAGTATTGCAGCTTCAGCATCAGTAATTGGATATATAAGATTCTAAAAATAAGTTATGAAAATCTTGTATTTGTTAATGTAGGCACAGATGGATGGGCTAAGAGGCTGGAATCCAACCAAAATGGAATAGAAGTTATAGCTGAGTGGATTATGGATGGTAGTGGTGTGAGTGTTTGTGTGTGTCTGTGTTTATCCAAATTTTATAAATGTTATATGTGAATGTTTGTAAATATTCTATTAACATGTATTTATTTTATGAGTAAATTAATATAAAAGCCCCTTTTAAATATAGGCATCCTTTGAGTTTCAAAAGTTCACTTTATGCCACTTCGCTTTTACCAAAAAAGCCTCACTAGCACCTGTTTTTGATAACTGAAAGAAATTCAAGGGGGAGTTTTACTTTTAGGAAAAAAGCAAAAACTAAAATCACTGTTGAGTGTGTGTTTTGCAGCAAGCTGTCACAGAGGCACCAAGAGCAGTTCTATCAAGCTCCTTCCTGGGGACCACGCTCAGCATCTCAGCACTAAGCCGCCAGAGCTTTGAACTGGGTCTGTGAGCATTTGTGCTTGGTCTCCATTTGTTTTGTACATTTGTTAGCAAGATGTGTCCTAAGGTAATTGCTTCTTGATTTACATCATTTCAGCTCGCAAAAGCTTTCACAGGAACACTGTTCTTTCAGATAGTGAGGAAACATCTTATAAACTTATTTTACCCCAGATTACCTACAAAGAAACTGAGCTATTGAGAGGCTCCATAATGCCTATGAAGGTACACAAAATGAGCAAAGTTAGGGTTGAAACCCTTAGTCTCTAAATCTGTAGCCAAGCCTTTAGCCACAGTTCAGTATGCTCTCCTCTAATTATCTGGANTGAAGCTGAAACTCCAATACTTTGGCCACCTGATGTGAAGAGCTGACTCATTTGAAAAGACCCGATGCTTGGAAAGATTGAGAGCAGGAGGAGAAGGGGACAACAGGATAAGGTGGTTGGATGGCATCACCTACTCAATGGATATGAGTCTGGGTAAACTCCAGGAGCTGGTGATGGACAGGGAGGCGTGGCATGCTGCAGTCCTTGGGGTCGCAAAGAGTAACACACGACTGAGCGACTCAACTGAACTGAGCTGAACTTAACTAATAATTTTTGAGCCTCTGATAGAAATTAATTAGAAAAATTACCAAAACTGCAATTTGCATGAAAACATAAATGTGCATGGACAAAATTTATGAATTCAAAGCAAAATTTACCTTTGGATAAATGAGGTTAATGTGATTTACTGGTGACAGTAATCAAGACTAATACGTGAATCTTAACAATGATTAAAAACCAATAGCAGAACATTTGTGTAGGCTTGAGGAAAATCTTCATTATTATTTAGAAATACTAATATCAAATATGATTGCATTCTAAATCCATTCACATTATCATAAGATATTAAATTTGTCAGTGAAAGAAAAGAAAAGCTGCTGGATTTAAAAAAGAAGCATCTTACCCTTAAAACACAACCTAAAGAGATCACATTATATGAATTCTGGCTAGCGGTGAAGGGGAAGTTTCTGCCAGCTGAGGAATAAAAGACATTATTCTGCCATTTGCTACAACATATGTGTTCCAATGCTAACTATTAAAATCTTGATTAAGATTTATGTGGAGCCATTTCAAATATAAAACCTAAATTAAAAAGCAAGTTTGTGAAAGCAAGCTCAAGTTTCTCATTAGATATTATTTTCAAAAGTAAGACTTTGTATTTCATTTTCTAATCAAAGTATACAATATAAAGGAAAATGTAATATGTGTAAATATGAATCTCCTCCTGGTTACTCCAGTGAGCTATGGAAACAGAATGTCATCATTTTTTAAGTGTGCAATCATGTAAAAACTGCTGAGGAGCAGTGCTTTAATACATTATATGCACTGTTTATATTCCAAAGGGTACTACGGTCTGCAGCTTTCCCCAGACTGACTCAATCTAGGAACATTTCTTGCATATAACTGGTTAATGTCATATGGATCGCTAGTGTTTTGCGGGACACAGCTTGGAGAAGGTGAGGTAGTCTAAACAACTCACCACACAGATGAAGAAACTGGTGTTCAGAGAGGGGAGGTGAATTGACCACGGTCGTATCAATGCTTTCATATCTCTGAATTGCCCCATGGGTTCAGAGTTGAATACATTCTTGAATGATCTATAGACATCCGTCAGAATCTGCTGATATTACCTTGAAAGCAGGGCAAGCAATAGAATTCAGAGGTTTTCCAGAAAGAATCTCTCAAGGTTCAGGTGGAAGTTACTTTGTGAAGGGTCTTTTCTATTTTGCATTTCTGCTTTTAAATGGGTTCCCCAAAGAGGCAGTCAAAGCAGAGTTGGGATAAACCCATAAACATTTTTTTAAATATGTATTTTTATTTATTTGGATGCACCAGGTTAGTTGCTGAGTGCTGGTTGTAGCACTCAGATCTTTAGTTGCAGCATGTGGGATCTAGTTCCCTGACCAGGAATCAAACTTGGGCCCTCTGCATTGGGCGCACAGAATCCTAACCACTGGAACTGCCGGGCAAGTCCCCATATCACACAAACAATTCTTTATTTCATTTGTTTACTTTTTAACAATGACCTGTCATCACTGTAACATCAGCTCCCTAGGAACTAGAGTTGCATTTATCCTGCCTTCTCCTATTTTCTATGCTTGTCCTTGTTTTCTATTATCATGTCATTCCTAGGACAGATTTGTATTGTATACATACTTGTTTTTTTCAATCATTCGGCTAATTTGGCTAATCAGAAACCGTATTTTTTCAAAGATTTTACTGTTTTAATCATCCAGCAGTTGGAAACATGGGCAGCCATTGCGGAGTTCTTGCACCTTGAGATTCCACAAACTCGAGGTGTAGGGTGGAGAACAGGGGCCAGAGTCTTTCAGCTTCAAATCTCTAATCCTCACCTTTAACTCTTTTTTCTTAGACTTCCTACAAGAGTTAAAAGAGAGCCATATAGTCTATATATTGACCCTTGTTCACATGTTGAGTGTTAAAGCTACCCTGGAGATGGACATTTATTGGGGCTGCTCCCCACGGCGGGTGAAGCAGGACTGAGCCTTGGGAGGGGTAGGCTGCGACAAAAACACAATGAAAGCCTCAACCATTCCCACCTGGAGCTCTGGAGCTAGGGCAGCCCTTCAGGGTTGTCCCCAGATGGGCAAGGGTCCCAGGTCATTGTACCCCTGATTCATCCAGTCATTGGATGCCCACTAGCCCCAGGAAGGGGCATGAATTTGGATGAAGCAGCCATCTTCTGTTGAGGGCAGTTCTCAGTCCTCAGCTGGCAGCTGGCAGCAGTGGGGAGAATAAATCCTTCATTTGAGAGGAGGAGTCCAGAAGTACAGCTCAGCATTCGCCACCCTGGAGTTTCTCTTGACCTGAGGCCAACAACACATCTCTTGGTCAAGTAAGTACTCGCCAGCAAAGCTGTGGGCCCCGTGCTGTAGCTGGAGCAACATTCTCCAGACCTGCCAACCCCCCAAGTGAAGGCCAGTGCCACCACCGGCAACCAGCTGATACAGCTCAGTGCAAACTTCCAGAGACCCGGAAAACAGGATGCTTTGCCCATACAACCCACTGTAATGGGCACCAACTAGTGAGTCATTCCCCTTGTTCCCTGCCATACGATATTTTTAGGGTTGTCTCACCTGTGCTTGGGAGTCAGCCCCAGCCCTTTTTTCTAAGAAGTGCCATAATCACCAGGCACAGTCATACTCTCCTGAGAGTAATGCCCTCACTGCTTAGAGCCATGCTATATTTTTTTGGTGTATGATTGCTTTTCAGTGTTGGGTTGGGTTGGTTTCTGCCGTACAACAACGTGAATTAGCCATAATTATACATATATCCCCCCCCTCTTGAACCTTTCTCCAACCCACACCATCTCTGCCCTCTAAGTCACTGCAAAACACCAAGCTGAGTTCCCCCTGCTACACAGCAGCTTCCCACCATCTATTTTACACATGGTCATGTATATATAGCAATGCTGCTCCCCCAGTTTGTCCTACCCTCCCCTTCCCCCAGTGTCCACATGTTCGTGTCTCTCTTCTTGCCCTGAAAATAGGTTCAGCTGCACCATTTTTCCAGATTCCACATATATGCATTGCTCTGTTGCTTAGTCACTCAGTCGTGTCTGACTCTTTTGCAGCCTTATGGACTGTAGCCCACNCCAGTTTGTCCTACCCTCCCCTTCCCCCAGTGTCCACATGTTCGTGTCTCTCTTCTTGCCCTGAAAATAGGTTCAGCTGCACCATTTTTCCAGATTCCACATATATGCATTGCTCTGTTGCTTAGTCACTCAGTCGTGTCTGACTCTTTTGCAGCCTTATGGACTGTAGCCCACTAGGCTCCTCTGTCCATGGGATTCTCCAGGCAAGAATACTGGAGTGGGTTGCCATTTCCTTCTCCAGGGGATCTTCCCAACCCAGGGATCAAGCCTGGCAGATTGCAGGCAGATTTTTTACCATCTGAGCCACCAGGGAAGCAATATATGCGTTAATACATGAAATTTGATTTTCTAACTTATTTCACTCTGTATGAGACTCTAGGTCTATTCATACCTCTACAAATGACCCAATTTCATCCCTTCTTATGACTGAGTTATATTCCATTACTCATTCAAAGAGCTGACTCACTGAAAAGACCCTGACACTGGGAAAGATTGAGGGCAGGAAGAGAAGGGGTGAAAGAAGATGAGAGGGTTGGATGGTTTCATCGACTCAATAGACATGAGTCTGAACAAATTTCCAGAGATAGTGAAGGACAGAGAAGCCTGACATGCTGCAGTCCATGGGGTTGCAAAAAGTCAGAAGACATGACTGAGCAACTGAGCAACAAATGTTCCATTGTATATATGAACCGCATCTTCTTTATTCATTCAAGCAACCTCTCTCTCTCTGTGGTTTGTCATGTAGGTACTACAGCAGAACTGACCTCTGTCCTGGACACTCTGAAATGTTTAAGGAAAACAACCTTCCGTCTTATCTGCAGCTCCCTACTCTTCTGGCTCCACCACTGAACTCAGTCCCTGGGGACTTGGCAGGGAGACACGTCTGAGTGACAACCACTGCACTATGCCAAGCAGTGTAACCTGGCTGTTGACAAGGAAAGCTCTGGGTTTGAAGCCGGCCTCTGCTGCCCACGATGTGTTCTCACTCAAGTTACCGAAACTCTGTGTGTCTCCCTTTCCTTATCTGGTAAGAGGAGACTTAACACTTCAGAAGTGGAAGAATTTAAAAATTAATATATGTAGCATGCTTAGAACAGTGCATGGCACAGCTGCCCTCCCCTTGAAGCACTAACCCAAACCTGGCCAACTGACTGTCTTCCCTGAAGATTCTCACCAGCTGCAACTCCTCAGTTCCTTGTGTAGTCGCTCAGTTCTATCGGACTCTTTGTGACCCCCATGGGCTGTAGCCTGCCAGATTCCTCTGTCCATGGGATGTTTTAGGCAAGAATACTGGCAGTGGATTGCCACTTCCTTCTCCAGGCTTTCCTCCTTAGTTCCTTAGGCAGATTTCTTTTCTGGTTTGTTTGTTTGTTTCTTTTAGGCAGATTTCTGATTGTCCGGCCTCTTTGCACAGTAATGGGCACTGAATAGCCCTCAGCTGCAAGTAGCTGTGTTCATAACAACCCTTGGCATCGCCAACCTAGTACCAAGGGCGCACTCCCCTCCCCCAGCCCAGCTCAGTGGACCTCCCAGACTGACAGGGGAGCAGCTCAGGCCCCCAATGAGTGGGGAGGCCTATATATCTATATCTATCTATCTATCTATCTATATATATATATATATATATATCTTCTGTACTTTCTGCAGTACAGAAACAGCTTGTCTCTTTTCTCAATCCCCCTTCTTCACTTTATAATCAGTATACCTATGTGTTCCCCCAGGTCTCTCACTGCCCATGGGCCTCCTCCATCAGAGGCCATGACTGACATCAACGAGAACCTGCTCAGCCCTGTGATTCCTGTTCCCAACACGGCATGACCTTTGTGACTGTCCTTAGCTGCCTGTCCTCTTGCCAGAGTTCAGCCCTGACTCTGTCCCTGGCTGACTTTGGCCCAGCCACTTCCCTTCTCTGGACCCAGCGGCTTACTTATCCCCAAAAGCTCAGAGCTAAGCATGATGATTCATCAGCTTTCTCCAGCCCTAATAGGACATCGCTGGGGAGAACAAAGCGCAGAGGTGCGGGCGTCAGACACTAGCGTAGTCCTGACTTCACGAACTCCCACCACGCAGCCTTTAGCAACCTCGTTAAGCCACCACTTTTGCATCTTCCAAGAGCAGATGAGGGCTCTAGCCTAATAATGATAATAATGTCCTGACTTCACCTCCTCCCTGTCCTTCAATGCAGCGTTTTCCAAGAATCCTTTACTCAGCTCATCTGACTGTGGCTTTCCCCTGTAATTAAGTCCCTGTAACACCAAATTTCTCTCTTTCTGAGTATACAAATGGTATATACCTTGCATTCAAAGCATTGTTGGGCGGTGAAGACAATGCCCCCCTGCACATTCTGCTAGCTTAACACAGGGTCTTATACACAGTAGGTCTACAAAGGATATCCATTGATTTGATCACAGAAAAGAAACAAAGGCTCAAGTGTACCCCTCATCTCTGAAGTCCTGACATCAATGACACATCAAAGGAGGGGTACCCCTAGGTTACACAGAATTGGGGGTATCATAGGAGATTTGTAGAATGTAACTTGGGAAGCCAGAATTTACACCTGAGGGTTGGTATAAATCTAAGGAGAATAACCCTGTTCAGGCCCCTGGCCACCATCACTGTGCAATAATCCCAGGTGGCCCTTTAGTGGGGTCTCAAGGGCACCCACCAGCGCTGTTTATGTGTCACCGTGTTTCCTCCCCACTTTGTGGGGAGAGTCCAGGAGGACCCCAGGGGCAAATCAGGCTCTATCTGCCCACACTTAGGATTTGGCTTTACAAGCCCAAAGCACACAGCTCAGTCCTATGCACAATTTCACACACACACACCCTTGTTGTCCTGTGGCAAGTGAGGGGAAAATGAGAGTAATAACATCATCTGTCTTTTTTATACCCAGGCCATCACTTTCGGAGTCAACTCTAATTATTTGAACCACCACAAAACCCTCTTCAACAAAAGAGCATACCAATTAATTTTCCCTTATCTGAGATGAGGTCATAATGCATTCCTCCAGGAAGGACAAGCTCTGGATATTGGAAAAGAAAAGAGACTTTAAGACTCCATTGTCAGCTCTAATCCTCCTTCTCAGACAACACTGGTTTTCTTGTGCCTCAAACAGGTATTTACTTGGAGCTTGAAGTCGATGAGCCTAGTGGCCTCAAGCAGAATTACAAAGGTGGTAATTATTCGACTCCCCTTCAGTCTAATTTACCACTCCTTGCAGTATCTTGCAGGCAGGCAGGCAGAGAATGCAAATGATATGATTGCTTTCATTAAATCATCTTTTTATGACTGTATAATTTCAGTAATTAAAACCTTTACTAATATATTCTATCAAACAGGCAGAATGTTACACTAATATATGGCCCTTATTAATTTTTGAAAAACAGGGGTGAAATTTGAATAACCTGCTTCCGCATAGTTAAGAGCTCTGAAAAGGGAAAAAAAAAAAAAAAAAGCCGGATACAATTTTGATTAATGTAAACTAATTAGCATTCATTGTTTTTTATTCCCTCTTCCCTATCTGAAAAGTCACCATGGAGGGTATCCGCATTGCCTGTTGCGTATTTCAAACCCTATCTTATTCCTGGTGTGCCTTTGGGTTTGTTACCAAAAGAGAGGGTCTGCAGATCTTTAATCATCATGATTAGAGGGTGAGAAATCTAAAACATCACCTCTGCCTCCCTTGGTAAGTCCTCCAGTGCAGTTCATTGACCATGTCTGTCTGTCTCCGAGAATTCTAGGAGCTCTTGTCTTCCCCAAGACCTTACTGCGTGTCCTGAGGAATGTTGGCTGCAGTTGATTGTTTTTCTAGATTAAGTTTCATTGGAGAGTAGTTGATTTACAATGTTGTGTTAGTTTCTGCCGTACAGTAAAGTAGCTCGGTAATACATAGACATACATCCACTCTTTTTCAGATAAATGGTACTGAATGAACTTATTTACACAACAGAAACAGAATCACAGATATAGAAGACAAACTTACAATTCCGGGGGGGGGGGGAGGGGGGGAAAGGAGGAGGCATGATAAATTGGGAATTTGGAATTGAGATACACACTACTATGGATAAAATAGATAACTAATGAGGACCTACTGTGTAGCAGCGAGAACTCTATACAATACTCTGCACTCCATCCTTCACTGTGTCTGTGGGCACGAGATCATGGGCATCCACAGGTACACACAGGCACGCACCCACTCAACCAAACACGGAGCTTCTACTTGGGTGCTGTTCCTGAAAGATCAGGAAGAAGCAAAATCTGGAATATAGATGGTTTCAATTAGAACTGGAAGCAAGTCTCCTGAGCTGCGTTCATCTTCCACATAACCAGAGAGGTCAAGTGTTCATGCTTTATTGTAATAGTTTCCAAAAGCACATTGGGATGTACAGGGGCTGAATTCAATTTAAGTCTTAGCTTAAAAAATAGCTCCTCTGTCTACAAGTCAAGTACCAAAGTCCCTTATTAATAGAATAATTCCAGTATGAAGCTAAAACCCCATCACAAGAAACCCCAAAGGGGATCGTCTTTTATTTTTATCCAGACCCAAGGATTGAACTCACATCTCTTGCAGGCGGATTGTTTATCACTGAGTCACTATGGAAGCCCCTGGAATATCTGGGGATAAGCAATATGGGGGCTTCCTATGTGGGTCAGTGGTGAAAAGATCCGTCTGCCAACGCAAGAGACACAGGTTCAATCCCTGGGTTTGGAGGATCCTCTGGAGGAGGAAACGGCAACCCACTCTAGTATTCTTGCCTGGGAAATCCCATGGATAGAGGAGCCTGGCATGCTACAGTCCATAGGGTCACAGAGTCAAACATGACTTAGCAACTAAAGAACAATTTTTGCCTGTTCCTGAAGACTTCTCCCATGTGGAGGTGTGAACTCCTGTCAGCAACTGCTCTCACTGACTTCACCACGGGCAGGAAATGCGCCTTTAGAGGTTTTAAAAAGAATAACTGGGCATATTGCCCTTGATTCAGCTTCTTCCTTTTTCCTGCTGGGACTTGGTCTTCTCACTGATACTGGCACCAGTCCTGGCCTTTTAGGAAGGAGACTTGGGTTACCCAGCACTTGTATAACTGGGCCAATTTATCTAATTTGAAGATTCAGTTAACAGGCCCATTTACTCTTACTCCAAGCTGCATTTTTCAACCAATCAATACTAACTGTGATGTTTTGGCCTCCATCTGCCTTACTGTTTGTCTTCTTTTTCAGCTAGTTCAGAACTTGAGTGCAAAAAAAATTGTTATTTACTGGAGGGCAGGGCCCCCTCTAAGATTCCTGGTTCCTAATTCTGTTAATGTTTGTTGGACAGATGAAGGTATAAATTCCAGATTCTAGTTTGCTTCTCGAAACATTATTTTTCAGATAAGAAAGACTGCAATGTAGCAGTCCAGTGAGTCCTATTAAAGGGTCCAATGAGTCCTTATTGTGTTCAGGTCCAGTGAGTCCTATTAAAGGATTCACAGAGCATCAATCCAATGCACTCTTATGTGCAACATAGGATCACCCAAAGGGGGAAAATGATACTGAAAATACAGTAGCTGCTCCCAAATTCCCTTCCCCATTTCAACTCAAAGACTTGGAGACTCCAACTCTTCATCCACTGTTCCTAGGATGCCAGCTCAGAGCATATAATATGCCTCACATCTGACCTTTTCGTCTAGAAATTTGCTTTGTGAATTAAGAAACGGGTGGACTGACCCCAGGGACCACCTCAGCCTGCCCTAGACTATCTGTCTTCTTTGGCCCTACATTGCTGGAGATGCCTGGCCCTTGGGCCTACTGACCTGCTGTCCTGAATGGTGTCCCTTAGTGCCCAGTGACACACTCGTGCCCACCACTAGCCTCCTATATACTGAGCTCTCTCCCTAAGTCAGATGGCCCCGTGAGAGCAGCAGTGCTTCCTGGTAGGACCATCACACGCTCTGATTATCAGACCAGCTGCCTCCTGGTCATCATTAAGCATTGGAAAGGGCAGTCAGTTTCAGCCTCTGCTTGTTCCCTAACCTCTGCTCAGCTCTACTACCCAAGCATGAGCCTGTCTGATCAGGGCACAGAGCCCACTGGCCCCTCACCCTCATTTGCAGTGGCTCCAGCAATAGCCCTGTTCCCCCAGACTCCAGCCCTAAGCCCTGAGTGCTTCTTGAGTCAGGGCTTCCCACTCCCTGCTCCCTGGGTGAGCCTCACCTAGGGATAAACAGTACTCTAGGTAAACAACAAGTAGCTTATGCCAACATTTATCCACTGGGAGTAGTATAGTAGTGCTAGTCGCTCGGTTGTGTCTGACTCTTGCGATTCTACAAACTGTAGCCCATCAGGCTCCTCTGTCCATGGGATTCTCCAGGCAAGAATACTGGAGTGGGTTGCCATCCCCTTCTCCAATCTTCCCGACACAGGGATAGTACCCCTGTCCCCTGCATTGCAGGCAGATTCTTTACTGTCTGAGCTACAGGGAAGCCTTCCAGGCTGGGAGTGACAGCCTTGAATGATGTGTTGAGATTATTTCTGGGCTTAGCAGGAAAGAATGATGTGATGGATTAATGATGTCTACCATAAGAGCAGGAGCAGGGAGAGTCTATACTATTTGCTACCCGTTTGACAGAGCTTCTGCCTCAGTTTCCCTAAGCTGCTCTGATTCTCTGCTGATTCTAAAATCTGACCTGATCTCTAAGCCCACCTCACTGGAGCCCCAGATCCCTCCCATCTCTATTGGGGAAATGACTCATTTTCCTATTTCCTTTTCCCTCAGCTTGTGTCCTGCCCTCAGTAGATTGATCACTTGGGAATATTCCACAGTCATTGTCCACCCGCCTTCAAGTATTTTTGTTTGCTCAGTTCTTCCTGCCACCATCTCCCACCTACAAAACTGGGCACTGGTTCAAAACCATAAGAAAACACTTCATAGCCACGAGGAGGGCTAGAATCAAAAAGTCAGATAATAGCAAGTGTTGGTGAGGATAGGGAGAAATCTGAATCCTCTTACACTGCTGCTGGAAATGCAGGATGGTGCAGCCACTTTGGAAAGCACTCTGTAAATTTCTCCACAACATAGGCTACCATTTGATTGAACAATACTCCTACGTATATTCTCAGGTGAAATTAAACATATGTCCACATTAAAACCTGTACACAAATGTTTATAGCAGTAGTATTCATAATGGGCAAAAAGTAGAATCAACCCAAATGAAAACTGATGAATGAATAAACAAAATGTGGTATATTCATATAATGGAATATTATTCATCCATAAATAGGAGTGAAGTACTGATACTTATCACAACATGGATGAGCCTTGAAAACATGGTTCTGAGTGAAAGAAGCCAGACCCAAAAGACCACATGTATTATGATTCTATTGCCTGAAAGTCCATAACAGAGAAATCTATGGAGATAGAAAGCAGATTAGCATTTGCCTTGTGCTGGAAAGGGGATGAGGAGATGAGAAGTGATAGTTTTATGGTACAAGGCTTCTTTCTGAGGTGACGAAAATGTTCTAAAATGTTCTAAAAATGTTCTAAAATCTTGGTGATATTTTCACAGTTCTGTGAATACACTAAAAACCATTGAACTTCACACTTTAAATAGGGGACATATATGGTACGTGAGGGGTTTCCCAGGTAGTGCAGTGGTAAAGAATCCACCTGCCAATGCAGGAGACACAAGAGATGTCGGTTTGATCCCTGGGTCAGGAAGATCCCCTGCAAAAGGAAATGGCAACCCACTCCAGGATCCTTGCCTGAAAAATTCCATGGACAGAGGAGCCTGGTGGGCTACAGTCCATGGGGTCACAGAGTGGGACATGACTGAGTGACTGAACACACACACACACGTGGTATGCAAGTGATATCTCAATAAAGCTATTTAAAACAATACAAAACAGGTCCTGGTGCCGACACCCGCCTGAGTCAGGTCTGGGGTCCTTGTGGGCCCATCCAGCCTGGGCTGGGCTGCATCTCCACTTCGTGCCCTGGGAGCTTCCGAGCCGGTACCGCCCAGCTCCAGTCAGGGCTCAAAGTGACCTTGAAGCCTGATCACATGACCCAGGCAATCAAGTCTGAGGTGGGTGTGACTGCGAGAACCTCGTGCAGAGGGTACGTCATGCCCCTTCTCCTGGAACTTCTCTGACCACTGCCACCCGTGAACAACTTGGCCAAGTCCACGGCTCCACTCCTCTGTGCCAGCTGCCTCTCGAGTGCCCTGCCCTGGTCTTGGCCCTAGTCTCATGCTGATCACCCTGAGGGGTCTCCATGTTCTCAGGATTGCTCAGCCACTTGGTTCCCCACAGCCCCTCTTCCTCCCAGCCCTCCAGAGGGACCACGCCAAGGATGGCCGTTTCAGTTAAGGCTATTGGGACTCAAAGTCTTAACAGCCATCTTGAGTAACAAAGAGGTGGCAGGGTGGTGGTGGTGGTGGGGGGGTTCATTCCAATGATTTAGAGCCCGGTTTGTCAACCCCTTTTATCACCCTCTCTCAGGAACTGTTTCAGAGACCTTTGTGTGGCGATCCGTTCTCCTGACCTCATTCAACCTTAATACTGCTGATATATTCTGTATCTGTTTATGTATTAGGGCCCTTGGAGCGCTTGGAGGGCCACAAGCCATTGTAATATCAAAGGCTTTTTTGCCTCCTCAGGGGCAATATAACCCCTGTTAGAAATGCAGGATATTCTGGTTTTCTCTAGATACATAATTTCAAAAGGTAAACGCACCTCAGAGTTCTTTCAGCATTATTGACTATAACCAAAATATGGAAGCAACCTAAATACCCATTGACAGATAAATGGATAAAGAAAATGTGGTTTAAAACAAAGAGATATGGTGCATATATACAATGGAATATTACTCAGCCATAAAAAGAATGAAATAATACCATTTGCAGCAACATGAACGGACCTAGAGATTATCATACCAGGTGACATAAACCAGAGAAAGAAAGACGAATGTAAGATGAGATCATTTACATATAGAACCTAAAAAATTATACAAATGGACTTACGTACAAAACAGAAATAGACCCACAGACGTAGAAAGCAAACTTACAGTTACAAAAGAGGAAGGGGGTGGGGGAGGGATAAATTAGGAGTTTGGGATTAACAGGTACAATCTACTATATATAAAAGAGATAAACAACAAGGACCTACTGTATAGCACAGGAAACTATACTCAATATTTTGTAACAACCTATGAGGGAAAAGACTCTAAAGAAGTATACGTACATATATATATATATATATAACTGATTCATTTTGCTGTACAACTGAAACTAACACAGCAGATATACTTCAGTTTTTTAAAAAAGAAAATTTAAGTCCAAAAAAGATTTTTAAAATTAAAAATTTTATTCTGTCTAGTTGAGCTACCATGAGCTGAGCCCCATTATTCTATTTTTTATATTTATGTTTTTGGCTGTGTCAGGTCTTAGTTGCAGCATGCAGGATCCAGTTTCCTAACTAGGGATCAAACCTGGGTCTCCAGCATCAGGAGCACAGAGTCTTAGCTATTGGACCACCAGGGGAGTTCCAAGCCCCATTGTTTTTAAATATTTCTACCGATCTTTGTATCTTCTATAATTTTTGCTTTATAAATGTTGTTTGGTGCATCACTGGTATATTTAAAATGGATAGGCCCTACAGTATAGCACAGGGAAGTCTGCTCAATGTTAGTGTGGCAGGCTGGATGGGAGGGGCATTTTGGGAAGAACTGGATACAGACTGAGTCTCTTCGCTTTGCACCTGAAACTATTACAACATTGTTTCTTAATCGGCTATACCCCAATACAAAATTAAAGGCTTTTTAAAAAAATAAAAGAAAAATAATGAAAAGAAAAAATGTTATTTGGTGCATAAAAAAAGAATTCAGGGTATCCTAAAGGAACCCAAGGCCACAGGTATCTGGAGCCTCAGAAATAGTTCAGAAAAAGAAAAGAAATGACTCTGCTTCTCTCCCCCTGCTCTGTCCTTGTCTGCGTATTTGCCTCTTCATCTCTCCCTCTCTCTGCAAAGTAACTTTCTTTGCTGTTCTGTCGCCTGCAGGAAACACTGCTCATGCTACTTAGCACTGACATAAACTCTGCAAGGAGAAACCCAGATGATGCCTAGAGTCCCTTAGTCTCTATCCTAAACACTCATGGAAGGACTTCTTCCAGCCCGGATTGGAGGTGCCCACTCCTGAGACAATCATGGGGCCAGTGGGCAGGGGCAACAGGTATAAAAGTGACTGGTGGGAGTCTATTACTGCTACTAGGCGGACAGAGAAGATGGTGCTCAGAGGAGGGGAGCCTGAGCATCGGCTTCTTGACACTCTTAGAATCCCAGCTCTCCCATTCCTTCCTCTCTTCCGCACCTGCCTGCCCCTGACCTTCATCTTCTGTGAGTGAAAGTGAAAGTTGCTTAGTTGTGTCCAACTCTTTGCAACCCCATGGACTACACAGTCCATGGAATTCTCCAGGCCAGAATACTGAAGTAGTAGCCATTCCCTTCTCCTGGGGATCCCAACCCAGGGATCCAACCCAGGTCTCCCCCATTGCAGGTGGATTCTTTACCAGCTGAGCCACAAGGGAAATCCATAGATTACTCCTAAACCTCACCTAGACCCTGGCTTCATTTCCTCCCTCCGCTCAGGTCTGGGCCTCTCACTGATGTCCCGAAGTGAATTCACACTCAGTGAGGAGCCTGGAGAGCCCGCTGGCCCTGACACAGCACAGGCCCTGATGACGGACTTTGGCCAGCTGCCTATCTTTCTTTTTGCAAATGATCAGTTGCATTGTGTGATTTTTTCACCTTGCCTCTCCATCCCCAGTTCTGAATCCTTGCTCTAAGCCATCTCCTCAAAACCACCTTCTCAGCAGCCTCGTGGAGACCAGCTCTCACCTGCCCCAGTGTGCTCTGTGCAGGACTCCCAGGGCCCACTGACCACCACACCTGGATGTTCCTCATGTCTATCACCCCACCCACCAAGCCACAGCTGTCCCCTCCCTCCAGATGCAAATTTTAAGCAAGCACACCTAGGAGTTTCCCCAGACTCACTGAATCCACCCTCCAAGCCAGTAACCCCTTCCCTGGTGTGTGTCTGTGATTCATCACACCCCCTTCCCTCCTCCGTGGGACTGCCCCTCCCAAGGTGTGGCCTGCACCCAGTCTTCATTCTGTGCCCCACACAGGGGGGGCCCATTTGTTTCTCCCCATTTGTTCTGATTCTTCCCAGGCGCCATTCTTTCGAAAGTGGCACAGTGGCAGGCAGTTTGCAGGGGATTTGAGTGACATGTGCTGTAAGCCAGAAACTGGCAAGATAGGAAGAAATGCTGAGAAGACTATGCAGGAGACCTAGGTTCAGTCCCTGGGTCATCAGGAAGATCCCTTGGAGGAGAAAATGGCAACCCACTCCAGTATTCTTGCCTGGAGAATCCCAGGACGGAGGAGCCTGGCAGGCTGCAGTCTATGCGGTCACAAAGAGTCGGGCACGACTTAGCAACTGAGCATGCATGCACACGCCGAGAAGTACGTGAAACGGTTTCGTCCTTTCATCCCAGAGGCAACAGCTGAGCACTTAGTATTCGGAGCGCTCAGGACCTTGTTCCCCGAGGAACATCCGTCTGGCCCTTAAGACTTAGAATGGAAAGTCAGCAGCTCCCTGCAGAAGTACCAAGCCTTGTTCATGTCTGTAGGGGCACAGAGAGTCCTTTCTGTTGTTTCCAGAAGCCTGGTGAAGCTGAGGGGAGGTGGGAGGTAGGCACGGACACAGTCGCCTTTAGCGTTGAGTTTCAGCCTAACAGCCCTTGCCTGCACAGCCAGGCAAATGGTTGTGATCAGATAAGAACAAATCCTGCCTTCTGCCCAGGACTCACAAATGCCTCCAGACTCACAGGCAGCTAAGCCTTCTCCAGAGGGCAGTGATCAAATAACAGGTGCAAAAATGGTTTTATCAAGAGCTATTCTGTAATAACCTAGATGGGAAAAGGATCTGAAAAAGAACAGATATGTGAGTATGTACAACTAAATCACTTTGCCGTACAGCTGAAACGAACACAACACTGTAAATCCACTATCACTCCAGCACAAAATTAAAAAGAGCTTAGTCACTGAGGCGGTGGCCACAGAGACTGGGATTCAAAGAGGCGGGTGGGAACATCCCTGGACTTCAGATGCGAGAGCGACCTTCTTCCTCATCCTCCCCCGCTCTCAGCTCCACTTCCTCTCCCACATTTGCTTCTCTCCGTACACTGGGGTCATTCCTCTCTGTCTACAGACAGCCTTCCTGTGCTCCATCTCCATACTTAACTCTCAAAGGATGATCTGGCCCACAGAGCGCCCCCTTCTCTAGGAAGATCCCCTAAAACTCAGAGGTAAGCATCCCGTATCTATTTCTGCCCCATGATCTTGTCTCGGCCCCCTGACTGTCCCTATAGTGGACCCCTGACCCAAGCTGAGCTGGCCAGGTCCTCCTGAAAGTTTGAACTTAAGGAAAGAGACACAATGACCGAAGTTGTTGGACCAGGATCACACTGGTGACTGCCCAAGTGTCCTACTGCTCTGAGCCTGACTCGGTCCCAATTCCTTTCATTGCTGTGTCAAGCGGAATTAGTATTATCGCTAAATCTCTCCTAAGTGAGGCAGGGCTAGATTCTGGTGGCTATACCACAAGAGCTCTGAAGCTAACTGAAACATTTTTTCCCATGTTTCTATCTCAGATTCCCTGCAGAGAGAATATGACTCAACTCTGCCTCTGGAATGGATTCTTCTGGTCAGCCTCAGTTGGCTGTGGCTAGGGAGGGCAGCTGGAGAAGGCGATGCACCCCCACTCCAGTACTCTTGCCTGGAAAATCCCATGGATGGAAGAGCCTGGAGAGCCGCAGTCCATGGGGTCGCTAAGAGTCGGACATGACTGAGTGACTTCACTTTCATGCATCGGAAAAGGAAATGGCAACCCACTCCAGTGTTCTTGCCTGGAGACTCCCAGGGATGGGGGAGCCTGGTGGGCTGCTGTCTATGGGGCTGCACAGAGTCAGACACGACTGACGTGACTTAGCAGCAGCACCGGGGTGGACAGCACTGCTTGGAAACATGGCTATAGTGACCCACCTTTGAATGTATTGTTCTGTCTTGAAGACACCTTTGCAGGTGGTCTTCATGAAGATGCCCATGGAAGGTCTCCTACAATGAGATCAGGCTGAGAAGGGGGAGCCAGGCACAGATGAAAGTAGTAAGGAATCTGGTCTGATTAAGGCAAAGGGTTTGTGATGGAGCACAGTGTGGTGTTAGCTTAACTTGAGGCTTATTAAGTCTTTCTAAAGCTGAAAGGCAGAGAAGGCAATGGCACCCCACTCCAGTACTCTTGCCTGGAAACTCCCATGGATGGAGGAACCTGGCAGGCTGCAGTCCATGGGGTCGTGAAGAGTCAGACACGATTGAGCGACTTCACTTTTACTTTTCACTTTCATGCATTGGAGAAGGAAATGGCAACCCACTCCAGTGTTCTTGCCTGGAGAATCCCAGGGACGGGGGAGCCTGGTGGGCTGCTGTCTATGGGGTCGCACAGAGTTGGACACGACTGAAGCGACTTAGCAGCAGCAGCAAAGCAGAAAGGAGCGTTTCTAGAATTACATCTCCAGTGGACTCTGTAAATCTTCTAACCTGGGAGCCTGGGCATCTGGTGGGCTGCAAAGATGTGTGATTTCCGGTAAAGGATAGCAGTGCTAACTAGTGTGCTTCCATGAGAAGTAACTTGTCGGTTACTCAGAGCTCTGTCCAAAGCTGTGAGTTTAATTAGCATTAATATCCTCTCTGCCGCAAAACCTAATGTGAAAACACAGACACATGCAAGGAAAACACATTTGGTTAATTAGCCTTGTGCAAACAACGTCCCTCACTTCTGCTCCAGGTTCCAGGTTTCTTCGCTGAGCAGCCAGAGCCACAGCTTCCTGGAGGAAGCCAAGGCCTTGTCTCTCTGATAATGAGAGTGGGCGCTGGGAACCCTGCCTGCCACCTACCACAGGTGCCAGAGAATGCGAGCTGGCTGTCTGCTCCATCGTCTGCAAAGTTGCCTGGGCCAACACTGTCAGAGGTGGAAGGCGTCGTGCACTTACACCTGGAAGGCCATGGGAAGCCCCTGGTAGAGCCTCCACGTTTTATGTTATCATTTTACTATTTATTTATCTACTGGTGAAGTATACATAAATATGAAATCTCCCAGGTTAACCACTTTTAAGTATACAATTTAGTGGAATTAAGTACATTCACACTGTTGTACAACCATCACCTTCATCTGTCTCCCAAACTTTTTCATCATCCCAATAGAAACTTCATACTCATTAAGGAGTCACTCCCTATTCCCTTCTCCCTCGGCCTCTGGCAACCACCGTTTTGCTTTCTGTGTCTATGTTTTTGACAGCTCTAGGTACCTCATGTCAGTGGAACCATATAATAGTTGTCATTTTGTGCCTGGCTTATTTCATTCAACATAATGTCTTCAAGGATCATCCATGTGGTAGTGGTCGGAAATTCACCCCTTTTTCAGGCTGAGTAATATTCCAGTGTATGGATAGATCACATTTTGCTTTCCATTCATCTGTGGACAGACATTTGAGTTGTTTCCACTTTTTGCTGTTCTAACTGAATTATAGTAGTAGTATTGAATAATACTGCTATTAACATTGGTTTACAAGTTTATCTGTTTTTAATTTTGAACTCCTATTACATAGCACAGATAAATGAAAAAGCAAATCAAAATACTCTTTAATCTCAACATTGAGACCTAACCCTATGAACATTCACTATTTATACTCCCGAATGTACTCCTCTCACTCCTTCAAGTTCTTTCTTCTTCTAGATATTCATACGTTGTGTGTCTATTAGCTGCTCTGTGACATACAACTGTGTGATTTCATGGACTATAGCCAACCAGGCTTCCCTATCCACGGGGTTCTCCAGGCCAGAATCTTGGAGTGGGCTGCCATTCCCTTCTCCAGGGGATCCCCACCCAGGGTTTGAACCTAGGTCTCCTGTATTGCAGGTGGATTCTTTACCAACTGAGCTATCAAGGAAGCCCTAGATATTCATCTAAACATACTTATATTTGTAGACAGAATGGAAATATACTACACATATTTGTTTATAAGCTTTTTAAGCCTATTTTATCACATGTAATGTCTTCATGTCTCCTTCTCCCTCTCTTGATAGGTGATGGATAGATGACAGACAGATATCTATGGATATAGATACTGCTACCTGATTCTAAAGACTATATTGCATGGCTGGACCTAGAGGTTATCACACTAAGTGAAGTATGTCAGATAAGGGCAAATGATACCAGTTATATATGGAATCTAAAAAAAACAGATACAAGTGAACTTACTTACAAAACAGACTCACAGACATAGAAAACAAACCTATGGTTACCAAAGGGGAAAGAGAGGGGAGAGGGACAAATTAGGAGTGTGGGATCAAAAGATACAAAATACTACTATATAAAAAATAGGTAAACAGAAAGAAGCTACTGTATAGTACAGGGAACTGTATTCAATATCTTGTAAAATCTATAGCGGAAATAATCTGAAAAAGAATGTATATATATCTAGAGATACAAATCTGAACTATTTGCCGTACACCAGAATCACTGGAATTTTTATTTAAAGATTGTTTTAAATAAAGACTATATTGTAGTCTATTCTATGAGTGTACCATTATGTGAAACACCATCATGTAATTGGTCCATTTTCCAGTGTTGTTAGACATTTAGATTACTTTCAAAATGTTGCTATTAATATTAATATTGTAAGCAATGCTACGATGTGCCCTGTAGCCAAGTCTCGGTGTATAATCTTTAGTTATTCTCTCAGAATAAATTTCTTAAGCAGAATAATTACAAACTTCCTCTTTTTATAACTATGAAAACCGGAATCCCAACAAGCAAAGTGCTTACCCAAACTTCTGGGGCATAATTTGGTCATTCTGAGCAGCACTAGAAAGGAGTGCAAGGTATGTTTTCAGAGCCCTTTCTTGGTCTGCATCTGTGCATGCTAAGTTCTTTCAGTCGTGTCTGACTCTTTGTGACCCCTTGGACTATAGCCTGCCAGGCTCTTCTTTCCATGAAATTCTCCAGGCAACAATACTGGAGTGAGTTGCCATGCCTTCCTCCAGGGGATCTTCCTGACCCAGGGATCGAATCCAGGGTTTTACATCTCCTGCATTTGCAGGCGGGTTCTTCACCACTAGTGCCACCTGGGAAGCCCCCTTTCTAGTCTACCAGAAGCCAAAACCCTTGATTTCTTACCGATCAGAGATGCTCACTGTGCTGACCCTCATGAGCTCACCCTCCCCACAGCCACCCAGGATGCTCCCAGTCACCAGGTTCCACCAAGTGGGCCAGGGTTCACCAGATTTCATCAGATCAACCAATTCTTGCTGAGCTAAGTTAGTCGGTCGGGACTGACTAACTCTCCAGCAGAGAAGGCACTGATGGATGACTTTTGGATGGTGTGTGTGTGTATATAAGGATAGAATAAGCAAACCCAGGTATCTGATACCTGGAATTTAAGATGTATTAATACTTAGAGTGCTATGGAGTAGGTACTCAATAAAGAATTGTTCAAATAAAAGGAAAGGAAGGAAGGGAAAGAGGGAGGAAGGTAAAAGAGAGAGGCAGGGTGGGAGGGAAGGAAACTGGTGTTTAATTCCACTCCCTACTCTGTCCCCACAGAACCCCACTCTGGCCCCACCCTTCCCCCAAGTTTGGTTAAAGGGAGCTTTTCTAATGAAGACAGCGCTAAAGGAAGGAGAGTCCCAGAACCAGCTCAGTCTCTTCCCAAGCTCTGTATTCATTAGACCAAGGGCTAGGAAGTGCAGGGTGATTTATTGGGCTCCGAGCCTCCATCATTGAAAACAGCATGATGAATTAGAGTAGTAATGCATTGAGGCATTAGGCAGAGCCCTAATGCGGTGTGATATTGCGGCTTGGAGAATTTACGGGGATAAAATTGTAAATATATAAGGAAAGTGGGGAAAATCAATCTGCGTGTGGACAAACTGGGGAGGCAGGACAGCCCCTCAGGATAAGCTCAGCACTCAAGGACCCCAGCCATAGGCTTTTGGTTGATTTAAACAGATCCACACCTGCCTGATATCTTTGGGTTTGGACCACACAGATTCTAAACAGTAGCAGCCCAGGGGGGGTCTCCATGCAGGTCTGACTTAGCCCAGCATCCCACGATATGGTTCCTGAAGGTGATGACACTGACCGTCTGGCCTCCTCCATAGACTGGACACCCTTGAGGGCAGACACCATTTCTCCTTGACTTTGTACCCCCGACATGTAGCCATCATGAACAGGACACAATCTGTGATCCTTAAGTGTTTATTAAATAAATGAGTCATTCATGTTCCATTTTATCAATACAGATTGAAACCACAGACAAAATACCTCTAACCCCAAACTGAAAGTGGCAGTCCCAGAAAAAGGTCCAAGAGCTCTGCCAGTCTTTCAGAGAAGGAGAGGAAAGAACACACAAAGACTCCAGGGAAACTTTACCGAGGAAGTGACGTCTGAGTGGGGTCAGCCCTGTCCTTTGTCAGGATGAGGGGAGGAGATGGGGGCCTCAGCTGGGACTGGGGAGGGTCCCACAGCCAGCGTGTGGCAGCCTTGCTGGGATTCTACCTGCCCTGTTAGCTGCCCTCAGCTCTCCTCCTCCTTCAGCTCCTTTCCCTCCATTTCTGAGCCCACAGGGAGGGTCCCTAAGGAGAAGGAGAAGAGGGCAACAGAGGGTGAGATGATAGGATGGCATCACCAATTCAGTGGACATTCCAGGAGATGGTGAGGGACAGGGAGGCCTGGAGTGGGGCAGTCCACGGGGCTGCAAAGAGTTGGATGCACCTGGCAACTGAACAACAAATGACAGGGTCACCAAGGGCTCAGTCTTCTCCCCATGACTCCCAGGACAGCAGCCGCCTCCTCCAGGCATCTTGTAAAATGCACATGTGTGTGTGGTGAGTGTGTGTGCGTGTGTGTGTGTGTGCGTGTGTGTGTGGTGACTGTGTGTGTATGTGACGGCGTGTTTGTGTGTTGGGAGGACAGGGACAGGGATGAGGTGGTCATTTTGGTGAGGTCAGCACCAGCCCAGCAACAAACTTTGGCACGTACCAGTTACCTGTGATGACGCTTGTGAGTCAGAAACTACTTTGAAGAGAAAGACGAGGAGAGAGAAAAGAAAAATTAATGATACGAATTGTTTGCCTTCTATGGATATTTGTTTTCCTCGTTTGCACGTTGCTTAGTCCTTAAGCACTCTGAAAAGTAAAATGAAACCGCAGCACAGGATCAGGCTCAATTAGGTGCTTAATAAATACTTTGAATGATGATGAATGGCAACAATAACAACAAGACAGCTCCCTTCTACCTCCCTCTGCTCGAAGTGCCCTTGGCGCTTCGTGATTAAAACTCTCTTTGTAACAGGGTCACTTGTGAACAGGGCTTCCCTGCAAGCTCAGCTGGTTAAGAATCTGCCTGCAATGCAGGAGACCCCGGTTCAATGCCTGGGTTGGGAAGATTCCCTAGAGAAGGGATAGGCTACCCACTCCCAGTATTCTTCGGCTTCCGTGGTGGCTCAGACTGTAAAGAATCTGCCTGTAATATGGGAGACCTGGGTTGTGAAGATCCCCTGGAGAAGGGCATGGCAAACCACTCTAGTATTCTTGACTGAAGGATCCCATGGACAGAGGAGCCTGGCCGGCTACAGTCCATGGGGTCACAAAGAGTTGGACATGACTGAGCAACTTAGCACAGCACAGCATAGTACTTGTGAAGAGCCTCAGCTGCCCGGCTAGTCAGGCGGCAGCTCATAGCAGTTGTTTATTTAGTCTTTGATTTGAAAAGAGCAGTGGAGTGGGGGTGCAACTCAAGGAAGCGGGAAGAGGGTTCGCTGAGCCCAGAGTAGAGTCCTCTCTTTGAGGCACCTCAGCCCCTGTAGGCTCTGCAAGTGTCCAGCATTTAAAAGTGCCCTTCAACAGAGCAGCATCTGTTCTTGCAAAACCTGTCCTGGACCCCGTGGTCCCCTGCTACCCACCACACCTAGAACAAAACACAAACTCCCTGTGGGCCTGCAAGTCACCACCTGATCCCCCAACAGTCTCCCCCAGGTTCCTGTGGGACTCACTCTCTCACTTCACCCTTGTTTTTCTTTGGGGAGCCTCCCCTGACCACTGTGTCTAAAACAGGCCTCTCCCCATCAACTTGCGATGTCTCCCCCATTACCTGACTTGCAAACTTTCATGCCATCTGCCACCTGCCATTGCATATTTAGCTGTCTACCTGTCTCTGGGGAGTAAGCTTCATGAAGACAGGCGCTTTCTTTCTTATCTTTAAACTTGATCTTTCTGCTGGACAAATAATAGAGGCTCAAAATGTATGTGCCATGAATAAATGAACCAGTGAGTGCTATAAAAAACGTACATCTTCAACAATAAAGGGACACACACTCCTATATGTAAGATAGATAACCAACAAGGACCTACTGTATAGCACAGGGAACTCTGCTCAACATTCTGGTATAACCTACATGAGAAAATCTAAAAAGGAATAGATATAAGTATCTGTATAATTGAATCACTTTGCTGTACACCTGAAACTAACACAACACTTTAAATCAACTGTGCTTCTGTGCTCAGTTGCTTCAGTTGTGTCCGGCTTTTTGTGGGCTGTAGCCTGCCAGGCACTGGAGTGGGTTGCCATTTCCTTCTCCAGGGGATCTTCCTGACCCAGGGATTGAATCTGCGTCTCTCTCACCGCAGGCAGATTCTTTACCATCTGAGCCACCAGGAGGGTAAACATTAACTATGCTCCAATAAAATTTAAAAAACAATAATAAAGGGTCTATTCTGCAGGCAGGAGTCCTCTGTCCTGAAGGGAAGAAATGAGGCCTACAAAGGTCTTGGAATGTGAGGCCCCTCTCCCTCCTCTGCGCCAGGTGTCTACACACCTGCCCACCACAACCCTACCCTGCCTGGAAGGCTGAGGCTCTTTGTTTGCATTTCAAAGAGGAGGAGGATTATTCATTACACAGGTGCTGTTACCTTCCCCCCCTTTCCAGCCCCTGGGTGTTTGAGGAATGCAAGTTTTCCACCATCACCGCCTCCTGGGTGTCACTGCTTCACATGGATAGGCTCTCGGTCTGCCCTGATGGGACCCGCACAGAAGCAGCATTCTGTCCCATGCTGGCAGGGGGCTTGGCCTGATCCACATCAAGGGCAAAGTCCACGAGAGGCTTCAGAAGGGCCCATACCCTCGGAGGAGGCGGAACCCACGGCTGTCCGGGCAATGTGCATGTGGCAACATGCACAGACAGAGCTGCTGGCCACCCAGGCCTGGCCCTCAGGGTCTGTCACTCTGCCCTTCCCTCCTAGCCCGTCTCCACAACTGCCGGCCCCCATAGATGTGGTGCCTCTGCCTTCCCTCATCCCCCCTCCTGTCAGCACCCACACTCGCAGCCCGTCTCCTGCCCCCAGTACAGCACCGCCTGTCATTTCTTGACTCCAGCTCCCACCTTGCAGAAGGTCTCAGCTGTATGTTTCCCAGGGCGGCTGTGACAGGGTACCATAAACCACATGGCTTGAGCAACAGAATTCTATTGTCTCCCAGTTCTGGCAGCTAGAGGTCCAGGATCAAAGTGTCCACAGGGTTGGTTCCCACTCAAGATGATGAAGAAGAATATTCTAGCTCTCTCCCCAGTTTCTAGTGGTTTGCTGGTAACTTTTGGCATTTCTTAGCTTGCAGAAGCATCCCCCTCATCTCCACCTGTTACCAAGTCCAAGCTCGCTCCACTTGCCACATGATAAGACAATAAGTCCGAGAGACGAGATGTTGAAGCAAGGAATCCGACTTTATTTGGAAGGAAAACTGGCTGACAGAGAAGATGGCAGACTAGCATATCGAAAATAACCATCTTCCCTGGGGCCTGGATGCCAGGTTCATTTATGGGTCAGTGATGGGGGGATGTGAAGAAGCAAAGTAAAAAGACCATTCAATCCTTGCAAATATCTCCTAGAATGGCAAGCCTCAGGCAGGAGGATGTGTTAGTTTCACTTCCTTACAGTCATTTCATGAGTGGTATGAAATGGAATATCTCCTGTCATATCAACAAACAGAGATGCCACAGCTATTTACAATCCTGGCCTCTCCAAATGTGAATTTTCTGAGCCTCTTGGGTAAGCAGCAGAGGGGCACCATTTGCCACACAAAGAATTCAAGAAGCTCACAGTCCTTCCCTGGTGGGCAGGATCAGGTTATCTCCCCTAGGTAGCTATTATGTATGCCTATAAGGTGGCACTAGTGGTCAAGCATGCATTGGAGAGGGAAATGGCGACCCACTCCAGTGTTCTTGCCTGGAGAATCCCAGGGACGGGGGAGCCTGGTGGGCTGCCGTCTATGGGGTCACACAGAGTCGGACACGACTAAAGCGACTTAGCAGTAGCAGCAGCACTGGTCAAGAACCTGCCTGACAATGCAAGAGACAGGAGAGACACGGGTTCAATCCCTGGGTGGGGAAGATCCCCTGGAGGAGGCTATTTTTGCCTGGAGAATCCCATGGACAGAGGAACCTGACTAGCTACAGTACATTGCATCGCAAAGAGTCAGACATGAATGAAGCAACGGGCACGTACACATAATAGTAAAAGCAGCAAAATAAGAGTTAAAGTCACAGAAGCAGATCCAGTGTAAATTCAAAATTAACCCTCACGATTACACACTTTCATCTTCACATGGTGTTCTCTCCGTGTATCTGCCTCCAAATGTCCCCCTTTTATAAGGACACTAGTCATGTGGGTTTAGGACCCACCCCACTCCAGTATGACCTCATTCTAACCTAACTAATTCCACCTGTAAAAACCCTATTTTCAAATAAGGTCACACCCGGAAGTACGGGGAGTTAGAACTTCAGCATTTACTTGGGGGGGTTGAAACACAGTTCAACCCATTCCCAGCTGTCCAGGTAATAAAGTCCAAATTCCCCACATGGCATTCAAGGTCCCCTCGAATCTGAGTCAGATCCATGTTTCCAGCAGTTTCTCTCCTGCTTTATTCCTTCCTGCATATATGTGACAGTCTTCCACAAGAAGATGGAGTTTCTGAGATTAAGGAGAGAAAGAAGCAGGGTTAGAAGGGAGAGGAACGGTTCCTGCCAGTTAACAAATGCCACGCTCCACATCAGAAGTCTCACCTCTGTCATTTCATATCATCCTCACGACAACCTCGTGAGACAGGCATGGTGTCCATTTCACAGATAAGCAAACTGAGTCCCTGAGAGTAAAGCAACTTCCTTGTGATCACACCCATGGTAAAATGGATGCCAAGAACCACACCTAGGTGTGTGCAGCTCCAGAGCCTGCGTTCCCCTAGCTCTGCGGGGCAGAAGAAGCCTTTGAGAAGGCTGGGGGCGGGAAGACCGAGGCTTGGAGAAAAGTAGGGAGTGGAGAACTTGAGTGAGTAGAAAGTAAGAACAGAAAAAGGTGTTGGGGATATTTGGTCGTGATTCCCTATAAGAAAGGGATTCTCCGTCAGGAGAGTGGGGAAGAGGGCTCTGAGTGGGGTGCTCTGAAGACGCAGGCCGGAAAGAGGGGCCCTAGCAGATAGCAAAGGCTGAGGACGCCACTACATGGCAAGAACCCGAGGGTTCTGGCAGCTCCAGGGGCTGGAGGTCCAGGAGGGACCCTTTGTCTCCTAGCTGTGCCCACTGGACGAGTAGAGCTGCCTTCCAGGAGGCGCATTCTCGATTCATGCCTCTGCCTGGGGAGGATGCCCGCGAGCATGTTATAAACACCTCCCGCAGCTGCATCAGGCGTTCCCGGGAGTAGGAACCCCAATCAGTGTAAGATGATGGCAGAATTACAGAACATAGCTATGTCAGGTGCCCAGGAGAGCCAGAGGTCTTCAGGCTGTGCCTTCGGGACCCCTGGGGTCCGGCAGGGGGCGGGGGAGAGGGGATCCTCCGTGGCCATTCTGGGTGGGCAGAGACCACGCCCCCTACCAATCAGAGTATCCCTGCTGCTACGTATTTTCTACATTCGGTTTCACACAAGATTTGAGTTCAGATGGGGCTTCCCAGATAGCTCAGTTGGTAAAGAATCTGCCTGCAATGTAGGCGACCCCGGTTCGATTCCTGGGTCTGGAGATCCCCCAAGAGAAGGGAAAGGCTACCCACTCCAATATTTTCCTGGAGAAGGGAAAGGCTACCCACTCCAATATTTTCCTGGAGAAGGGAAAGGCTACCCACTCCAATATTCTGCCCTGGAGAATTCCATGGCCTGTATAGTCCATGGCGTCACAAGACTCGGACACAACTTAGCAAGTATACCACCCACTTGGATGAGGTACCTAGAGTCATCAAATTCAGAGGGACAGAAAGTAGAATGGTGGTTACCAGGAGCTGGAGGAGAGGGGAAAGAGGAGTTATTGTTTAGTAGGTTCAGAGTTTCTGTTTGGGATGATGAGAAAGTTCTGGAGACGGATGGTGGTGATGGCTGTACAACAATGTGAATGTACTTCACGTCCCTGAACTGTGCACTTAAAAATGGTTAAAAGGGTAGATGTTACATTACAGTTTACCAGGATAAATAAATAAATAAAGAGGGGTTCCACGTGTAGGTTTTTCTCCACAGGTTTCACAAGGTATCATCAAATCAAAAACCCGACTTTTGGGGGAATTCCCTGCAGGTGCAGTGGTTAGGACTCCACTGCAGGGGGCACAGCTTCAATCCCTGATTGGGGACCTAAGATCTCAAATGCATGAAGCGCGACCCCAGACCAAAAACAAACAAACAAAAAATCCCAGTTCTCCAGACTGGTGATTACCAAGGGGAGCTGGGATGGAGTGTGAGGCTGGTGTTATCAGATGGAAGCTTTTGTATACAGAATGGATAAGCAACAAGATCCCACTGTACAGCACAGAGAACTATATTCAATATCCCATGATAAACTACAACGGGAAAAATATTTTTTTTAATGTGTATATATACATGTATAACTGAACCACTTTGCTGTACAGAAGAAATCAGTACAACATTTTAAATCAATTACACTTCAATTTAAAGAATATTGATAAAAAAAAAACACACACACACTTCTCCAGGTGATTCCCATGTGCAGGTAAGGCTGGGAATCACTGGTCTTCAGGGGTAATTTTCTTAATCCCTTGGGGTTTCCCTGGTGGCTCAATGGTAAAGAATCCACCTGTTAAGCAGGAGATGTAGCTTCAATCCCTGGGTCAGGAGGAATCCCTGGAAAAGGAAATGGCAACCCATTCTAGTATTCTTGCCTGGGAAATCCCATGGACAGAAGAGCCTGGCGGGCTACAGTCCACGGGGTCGCAAAGAGTCAGACCTGATTAAGCAACTAAACAGCATCTTAATCCCTTTTTGAGGAGAACATCTCTCTTAAGCTCCTGAAGACGATCCCACTGTGGTTCCTAGAAGGACCTGATGAGCATCAACTAGCTGACCTACAGACCAGACTTCCTGGACTGAGTCTTGAGTGCTCCCCTTGCTCAGATGACTGCAGGCCATTACTTCACTTCTCTAAGACCTCAGCAGGGCTTACCGGAGTGCCTTCCCGTGAGGCTGTGCTGGAAGCGGACATGAGACAGTCACGCAAAATGCCTGTGGTGTGGAAATAGTGTCAATAAGTGTGGGTTGATATTATCTGCCGTCAAATCAACCAAGAGTGAATAAGTCCTACTGTATCCCGTGGGCTATGGCAGGGGAATACAAAGATGTGTCAGGTTGGTTCCTGCCTCCAGGAGTTTAGAGCTGTATGGCTTTACAACTACATGTGCCTTGAGAGAGACAAATCAATTGTGGAGTTCAAAGACAGGAGTGATGACAGCAGGAAGGAAGAACAGGAAAATCTGAAGGTCAGCGGTGTCTGAGCCAGCCCTGACTGGACACTGAGTTAGAAAACTGACCTCCCCACCACCCTGTCTGGTAACATCCTTCTTCTTTTCCAATGAGATATCCAAGCCTTAGAGGGTCAGGGTGGTTCTCCAGGTTTCATAACACCATGACCCCGGTTACTGAAAAGACCCCTGGAGGCCAACTGACAAGCCTCACTGCCTGAACGTGGTTCATCCCAGGGCGGCTCCAGGCTGCACACAAGCTCAGTGTGCTCCAGGCATAGAGGCAGCTGTCTGAGCCCATGCAGCTGCCCTCCTCCTGGCCCAGGTGTGCGGAGCCTCCTGGGGCAGTGCTCCCTCTTGGGGACACAAGCATCAAACAGAACTGGAAGTGACTGCGCTGCATGACCAGCTGGCTGGAGAGAGGGCGTGGCTGGTGTTCTTTCATGATCTTCTTTGGCCCTTTGTTCTCCCAGCACAAAGCTTTCATGACGGAGAAGCCATCCCCATCGTTAGGGGGAGGTCTGGGCATTAGAGCCTGAGGGGCAGGAAGCCCTCTTCTTCCTGCAGCCCTTGCAGCTTTGATGTCACTTCGGTGTCTGTTGACCTGGACCTGGAGAGAGTTTGGAGGAGGGCACACAGGCAGTGAGTGGCAGAATGGGGTGGAGGGCACTTCAAGCAAAAGAAAGGAGCCTCTGCTAAGAGGCTCAGAAAAGACAACCCAGGGCATGTTTGGAACTTCAAGAAGTGTCTGTCAGTTCTGACTGGGGAGTGCAGCCAACAAAGGAAAGATGGAGATTTAAGACCAGAAAGATAAGGGTAGGTCTGTGGAGGGCTTGCCCTTACTTCAATAGGTGATAGGGAGCCACGGAAGGTTCCAAAACAAACAGATGAGACAAATCGGACTTTGTAGTTTGCTGAGCAAATGAATGAATGAGTGTCTGAGGAAGGTGTGACAGTTGTAAGTAGGATATCTGTGTGACAGACGTTGGCAGGAGGAGCAACCCGGCTATAACACGTCCCCATGGCCTTCTGTGTGCTTGGGTAACTGGTACAAGTGTTCTGCAAAGTCAGCCTACGAGTAGGCTCGTATCTTTTCTATCTCACACTCACTCAGTCGCTAAATCATGTCCGACTTTTTGTGACTCCACGGACCATAGCCTGCCAGGCTCCTCTGTCCAGGGGATTCTCCAGGCAAGAATATGTCATTTCCTCCTCCAGGGGAGCTTTCCAACCCTGGGTCTCTTGCATTGGCAGGCAGATTCTTTACCACTGAGCCACCTGGGAGGCCCATTCTATTTCTTACAAATAAACAAAACCGGCTCTAAGAAAACTTACAAACAAGGTTAAGGAGAAGTTCAGAGTCTCCCTCCGGGTGCTCCCCTGTGTCCCTTCCCTGGGTTTGCTCTCAGCTGCCTCGGGTACAGGCTCCCTTGGTCTCCGAAGGATGACAATCCTCTGCCTGGCCCCCCTTGGGCTGCCTGTGGTTCCCTGGGCCCTGGTATCACACCAACCGTCAGCACCAGGGTTCCTGGGAGCACAGTGAGCTCAGAGCTCCACCCTGCACAGCTCCCCCTCTGCCCTCCCTGGACACTCACCCGCAGGAGGTAGGGCAACTCTCCCTTTCCCAGGCCTTGGGACACAGAGGACATCCCTTTCCCCAGCTGTGTGGCCTCCCTAAATATTACCAAGGAGCCTAGCAGCCTCCGAACACAGAAGGTTGAAAACCGCTTCTTCCCCAAAGACAAAGTCGCTCAGGCTCCTTGGCACAGATGTCTGCACCTCATCCCCACTCACATCCCAGGAAGTCAACAGCCCCACCACTTTCAAGTGTGGGGGAGGCACCATCAGTGTCAACTGAGAAATAGCAGGTAACTCCAGAGTCAAAGAAAGAGGAAAAGAAGACCAGAGGGAGCATGAGGTCTCCCACTTCATTTATACTGTAACGCTTTCCACTGTTACTACTGTCGAGGTAGCTTTGCTCTTTAGTCACGCAGGGGTGTCCGACTCTTTGCAACCCCACGGACTGTAGCCCATCAGGCTCCTCTGTTCATGGGATTTCCCAAGCAAGAATGTTAGAGTGGGCTTCCACGCCCTTCTCCAGGAGATCTTCCTGACCTAAGGATCAAACCCGTGTCTCCTGCACTGGCATGTAGATTTTTTACCACTGAGCCACCAGGGAAGCCCCACAACACTTTTCATACTGTATTATTATGGTTGTTGCTGTTTACTTGGGGTTTTCCTTAATGTTGTATATCCTGTGTGTATTACAGTCCAAGCATGTGGCATTTGCTTATGAGATCTCTATGGAGGAGGGAGGAGAATAAACGGGGAAGCTGGAAAATGGAACTGATATTCACCAATTACCTTCTGCTGACAGGTTCTCTGCTGGGCACTATGCATACACTATTTCACTTACACCTCCCCATGGGCCTTATAAGGAAAGTATTATTATTATTCTGAATTTACTGATTTTTTAAAAAATGAAGAAATAAATCAGATGAGTACATGCATGGATGACAATGCTATTTTTCTCTCCCTTTCTTTCATGCAAAGATGGCTTACATTCCTGAATTATAAAACATTTTTCAAAAAGTCAGAGAACAAAAAAGAAATATTAAAAAGAGATTAAAGCAGTATGATTTCTGAACCATTCAGTAAAGGACGATAATAGCTTTGTTATCCAGCTCCTGTCTTCATAAAGTCATTGTTATCATGAGTTAGAACCTGCATTAACTCCGAAATTAAAATAATAGCCCCATGTGCGGCAAATTCTGAAGACACACTCTGTGGTTTTCCGAGCGCCTATTAATAGTCTCTTGAACTTTAGTTGGATCTGAATGGTTTACCGTAAGAGGATCGAATTTAAATGTTCTACTTTACAAAGAAAAAGCAATGAAACAGAGTGTCTCTGATGGAACTCTCCAGGCAAGAATACTGGAGTGGGTTGCCATTGTCCCTCCAGGGGATCTTCCCAACCCAGGTATCGAACTTGGGTCTCTTGTATTGGAGGCAGATTCTTTACCATCTGAGCCATCAGGGAAGCCCTTACATTAAGTAGGACTAAAGTACAAACTCTGAAATAATCAGTATAATGCCCGCATTTAGGAGCAGGAGGAAGGGCCTCATGCACACACCTCAGGTGGTGTCTCAGTGGACAATTCTGGAACCACCAAGCAGACTCAGAACAGTCTCCATGGAGAATGTCATTCACAGGCTGGGCTCCAGTGATTCCATCAGCAGCAGCTGTGACAATACATTTTTAATTAAATTGAAAGGCAAACTTATGAAGAAATAAAGGCTATTCAAATAAATACAATGTATTTTTTCTGGAATATATCATCATGCTGACTGGAAATTAACCCAAGAGTGTAAAATAAAGGGAATATCAATGGGAATTTGCTATCAAGTCAAAGATCCTGAAGGCGTGTCTCTGCACTAACTTTTGAGACATGTGACACTCAGAGTCGGCATTCTGTGCTTGTTTCTGACCCTCCATTCTGGGGCAGCTCATTCTGGTGGGCTCCTTCGGATGTGGAACTGCCATGGGGTCATCATCTTCAGCACTGGGCTGAGAACTCTTAGACTGTTGAGCCCATGATGTGTGATTCACTCTGCCCAGGCCCGTGAGTTGAAGGGCCTGACCTGCAGCTGCTGACGGTCCAAAGATGGCTCCTCTGAGGACACAGCAGGGTGGGCTAGAGGACAGATGCCACCCGTAAAGAGAACTGTGGCCAGAAGGGGTCTTGCCTGGGAATCCAGGCCTCCTCAGTCCATTTTAATTCTCCTGCCTTTAGGAGACCTGGAACCCTGGATCTGCTTTCACTGTGATGTTAGTGCCACAGAAATAATACTTCAAACGAAGAAGAGAGGGCTACAGATGTACAGAGAACTTCCATATTTGCTCTAGACATGCCCTCCCCTGGGCTACCTGCAGAGAAGTGTAACACCGGATCTCTCATAGCAGTGTAGTGGCCGACAAGGCTAGGTGTGCAGAGAGAGAGGGAGGGAGGGGGGAAGGGAGGGAGAGAGGGAGAGGAAGGAAAAGTCCCGCTTCTGAGAAAAGCGTTCTTTACAGTCAGATCAAACACAAAACTAGAGGAGCAGCACACGGAACAATCTCTATTCTCATTCATCTCTCACGAGAGTCGGGAACACACGTGCTAAAACAGCATTTGCCAGTGTTGAGAGCTCACATTTTTCACAAAGTCTTTACCCAACAGAACTGGGTGGTTGACTTGATCCACAAGTGGTTCATAAAAAGCCACTATCTCCACCACCTGCCACCCCCACCCGCCTTCACACACTCAAAAGCTGGGTTTCATAGCCTCATGACCCTGATCACTGAAAAGCCCCCTGGAGGCTGGCCGATTGGCCTCCTGCCTGAACGTGGTTCATCCCAGGACGGCTCCAGGCTGCACACAGGCTCAGTGTGCTCCAGCCACGGGCAGCTGTCTGAGCGCCTTGCTCAGCAGCCCACACAGCTGCCCTCCTCCTGGCTCAGGTGTGGGGAGCCTACAGGCCACCTGGGGTAGTGCTCCCTCTTGGGGACCCTAAGCATCAAACAGAACTGGAGGTGACTGCCCTGGGCGACCAGTTGGCTGGAGAAAGGATGTGGTCAGTGTCCTTTCCTGGTCTTCTCTGGCCCTTCGTTCTTCCAGAACAAAGCTTTCATGATGGAGAAGCCATCCTCATCTTTAGGGGGAGGTCTGGAAATCAGAACCTGAGGGCAGGAAGCCCTTCCCTTCCTGCAGCCCTTGCAGGTTTGATGTCACTTCGGTTTCTGGTGAACACCTGGATTTGGAAGTGGTTGGAGGAGAGCACTCATGGCTTGGAAGTGGTCCAGGAATGTCAGGCTATCAGATGCACCTGGAACGTTAGACGTTTAAATCAAGGGCTGGTAAATTACAGCCCACAGGCTAAGGCAGCCTGCGGCCTGTTTTCATACAGCCAGCAAGCTAAGTGTCATTTTTATATTTTTGAAAAGTTGTAAAACAAACAAAAAAAGAATATGCAACAGAGACATATGTGGCCTGCATAGCCTAAAATATTTACCTTTTACTGAATCAGCTTGCCAGCCCCCGGTAAACGGAGATGCTAGAGATGACAAAATGTGTAAAGTTTACGAGCAAAGGTAAAGATGCAAATGAATCCCTGTAAACAGTCATCTTCGGTTGAAAATGACACTAGCTGAGCAGGCACATGGCTCCCCTCTGACCAATGGTGCCCTGCCTGCTTATTATGGGATGTGGTTTCTTAGGGTGATGAGGCTGAAGTTTCCTAGATGAAATGAATGGGGACTGTGTAACATGGAGGGGTGTGATGCAAGTTTTGTGTCATCTTGGCTGGACCCTTTCAAGGTCAGTCCGACAAAGGGATAGAAGAAATGTTCTCGAAATGCACATTTAAAAGTGTCCCACCTACGCTTGGATGACAGCCCAGCTCCACTGGTCACCCTCTGCATGGCCTGGCCTGGGACTACGGCTGTGTGGGCCGGAAGAGCTGGATTCTTGCTCCGCCTTATCCCTTCTTTGCTGTGTGCACCTGTTCTACCTGAGCCTCAACTTTCTCATTTGTAAACTGGAGAACCACCAGCCTTGACTCTTGGAGTGTAACCTTGGACATTAAGTGAAGTGCGGTCTGTGAAGGAGTTTGTCAGGTGTGAATTACACAAACTTGGAGACCAAGAGGGCTGTGAGACTCACTACCTTCCTCAACAACGTCTGGACCAAGGAGCAGGAGCTGGTCCCATCCTTCACCACCCAGTCCTCACTATAATTCTGCCCACACTCAGCCCCTACTCTACATATAAGGCTAGATCAACACAGCCTACAACCATCCGGTGCCCCTCTGAGACCATGGGAACCCCCCAGCCACCCCCCAGGACACAAAGACCCAAGCCTGGAGTGGATGGAAAAAGTATGAACACCTCCATGCCCAGGGAGAGGCCCTCCCCGGTGGCCCCCAATAAAAATATGAAAATGGAATAAATAATACAGTACACAAATAAAACAACTAAGGAATATAACAAAAAAACAAGCAGACGCTAGTGGTTGTCAGTGGAGTGAGGAAAGAGAGGGGCAAGGTAGGAGTAGAAAATTAAAAGGTAAAAACTACTATGTGTAAAATAAATAAACTATGAGAATATATTGTACAGCGCAGGGAAGAAAGCCAATACTTTGTAACAACTTAAATGGAACATAACCTTTAGAAATTGTGAATCGCTATATTGAACACCTGAAACTTATATAATATTGTACATCAACCATTGTTGTTGTTCAGTTGCTAAGTCAGTTCTGACTCTTTGTGACCCCATAGACTTCAGCATGCCAGGCTTCCCTGTCCTTCACTATCTCCCAGAGCTTGCTCAAACTCATGTCCATTGAATCAGTGATGCTATCTAACCATCTCATTCTGTCACCCCCTTTTCCTGCCCTCAATCTTCCCCAGCATCAAGGTCTTTTCTGATGAGTAGGCTCTTTGCATCAGGTGGCCAAAGTATTGGAGCTTCAGCTCCTTGCTGTTTAAAGGCTTCTAAGAGTATTCTCCAACATCAACCATACATCAATTAAGAAAAAAAGAATAAGTTCAATGAAGGTAAGGACATTTTATGCTTTACTTATCTTTGTATTCATTGAGGTTGGTAACTACCCTGTACATAGCAGAAACTCACATACATTTGTTGAATGAAAGAGATAAATAAATTACACAGAGGTAGGGTACACTTTCCAGTCTCGTGGTCTAATAGCAGCAGCCACGCTGGGCGGTAACTGCGGCACACTGCTTATTCTTTGATCCTGAAGCCACACGTGCGGCCCTAGCCAGAGACAGGATGTGTATGAGCTTTGTCAAGCAGCCCTTCCCCCCTAAAGATTCCCAGATGCCCTGGTGGGGGCTGGGAGAGGAAGTAGGTTTTGAAAACATCTTCTCAGAAATTTCCACCATGAAGCCCCACCTCCCAAGTTAGATTCCCCAAGCTCACCTCCCCCAAGGACTCCACTGATAAGGAAAGGCCCTGAAATTCCCAACACCTTTAGCTCATTCAGAGCAAAAAAGTTCACCAGACGCGCTTCTGCACAGTAAGCGGTGTCAGACACAGACTCCTCCCCCATCTTTTCCTGATGTGGCTCCTCCAGCCCCAGCTCCTTCGCTCTGCCTGGCCCATCTGGAGAGGCCTGGGGTGTAGTGAACGGTTTCCAAAGGTCTGAAGTTAATGAAATGCATCATTCCTAAAGTCATTCTAGAAAGAGATTAGAAGCTTCCAGTGGGAGGTAAAGAGAACCTCCCCCTCCAGAAGCCATTAACCTTCCTGCATCTTAGGGGGTGCTAAACAAGCAGTTTGGAAGGAGATCAGACCCAGCTAGGGACCCATGGAGGATCACTTTGGGATGAGCCTGGTAAGTCAGTCTCTAAGAGTGTGTACCTCAGCTGTTACCAAGAACAATACTGGCTCCCAGCCTGAGATGGGAGAGGGGACAGGGATAAGAGTGGTGACTCTCACTCAGCACATCCTGCACCCCAGCCTGGTTCAAGCTCCACCTCATCCGGTGCTCAAAATGACCCAGTGAGATAGGCTCTTTATTAGCCCATTTCACAGATTAGGAAGGCAAGGCTCGGAAAATGTAACTGAGGCCAGTAGCCAACAAGTGTCAGGAGTAGAATTTGACCCTCCACTATGAATTAGTCCAACCACTATGCTATGCCCCCAGAGAGAGGCTGAGGCATTGGTCTTCAGAGAAAATTGAATGATTCCCCAGATGGGAATTCAGAAAAGGGCTTAGCAGCCATGGGGCAAGTGACACACGTGTGGTTTGGGGATATGGGAAGGAATGAGAGAGTCAGACTTGGGGCAGGCCTTGGCCCCTGCCTGGACTTTCCACGTGGTGGTGGAGTCTCTGGGGCCATCCCCAGAGAGGCCCCACCTCTCTTTCCTTGGCTCCCTGTCCATCTTTTTCTAAGGGGGCAGCCACGCCTACTACACAGTTCAGAGCACAGTGGAGTTAGTCCTTCAGCCTTGGCATCCCACCTGCCCTGTTTTCCTCTTTTCTGCAAGAGGAGGAAATCTCATTTTATCTGAAAACATTTGGGCATCAAGGCTCTTAGGAGCCTGGGTGCAGGCCTAGGTCTGGGAGCTGCAGCCCAAAATGTGAAGCATGGGAAAGGCTGTCCACCCGCTTCCTCACGCACCTGCAAGTCAGTGGGAGGCCTGCTTGAGACAAACAGCACTTCACCATTTATTTTTCCTTTCTTCTATTTTTTTTAAAACACTTATGTTCCATAATAGGTGGTATTCCTCAGTGTTTACTCTCATCATTATACAGCTCTTATTCCTTAAATGTTTGCTTAACATTTTTTGCAGAGCAAAGGAGAAAGCTCCACAGGCCTTTGCAAACAGCTGCTTCCCCAAGGCAAAGGAGGAAAAGGCTAAGGTGAGAGTGTTTGGTTTCCTGGGGCCCCTGGCTGAGCCCTGGGAGGTTTTCCCAGCAGCCCAAGAGCTGCAGCTCATTGCCAAGGCCATGACACAGCTGCCTTCAGAGTCCAGTCACTGACCAGTCTCTAGGGCACTTGAAGGCCATGGAGGCTGTTAGAAAAAAGGTCATCTCACTTCCCACCCAGAAGCATTTGGTGGGAAGTACCCATAGCAGTGGGGCAGTCCAAATGACCCACACCCCATTGGGGCCTCTGCATTGAGGCCCCAACAGGGTAGATGATTCCCTGGGGAGCTCTGAGACCAGAACTGGCTCTGGAATAGCCAGAATACACCCCCAGCCAGGCATCTCCAGCAACTTCTTGGCAGGTCAACTACATGGTCTCTCCTGCAGCCCCTTCTCCTGGAATTGACACCTTTTATTTGTAAAACTCCTTGTGACTTTCAGAACACTTTCACACATTTTTTATTTGATCTTCACATTTCCCTGGAAGAAATGAATGTAACACCCTCTTCCCTATTCTCCCCCTGGCATGCAGAACACACCTTTAGTGATCCCTCATGGCCTTTAGGGTCAAGCCCAAGCCCCTGGCACCTTCGGGGCCCTTCCCTCATGCCTACAATGGTGCCCAATCATTAAATCACTTGCCTAAGAATCCTCATGGGGCTTCCCAGGTGGCTCAGTGGTGAAGAACCCACCTGCCAGTACAGGAGATTTGGGAGACTCAGGTTCAGTCCCTAGGTCGGGAAGATCCCCTGGAATCCACTCCAGTATTCCTGCCTGGGGAATCCCATGGACAGAGGAGCCTGAAGGGCTACAGTCCATGGAATGGCAAAGTCGGATATGACTGAGCGTGCGTGCACACACACACACACACACACACGAATCCTCATCTCAAATCCACTTCTGGCCAACACGAACAGTTGTGAGGATTAAATGAAATTATGTGAGTCAAACAGTGCCTGGCATACGGTGGGAGCTTACTAGAAGGGAGCTACCTTGATTACTATTCCTGCCAGAGCCAGTGCCTGATAGGGCCAGCTCAAGCTGCATAAGCATGGTCTCAGGCTAAGCCAGCACTAAAATGCACCTCCCAGGGCTGACTTCATCCTGCCAGGCCCAGGAGGAGGTAATTCAAGCAGAGAAATTGAGCGTGTGCCCAGTTCACAGCCACCCATACGAAGGCTCGTGAAACACCACCCACGGCTGCTCTCTTGTGAATACAGCGCTCTGATTGTTCCGAGTAACCAGGAATGTTCCTGGGTAATAACTAAGCCCTCAGCAAAAAGAAACCGAGAGACTGGAAACCTGGGTGTCTGAGGATAGGCAATCAAGTATGATTTAAGAGATGCCAAAAATCTCTGCTTTCTAAACTCACAGCTTGCCCCAAAGCCCCTGCTGTCCCCAGGCAAGGTCCCTGAAATTCCCTCGTTCAAAATTCATTCCTTGGAGTTTTTTGGGGGGGAGGAGGTGAATTCTTTGTGTGTATGTGTGTGTGTGGTGTCTCACAGCAACCAGGAATAGAATCCATGCCTTTCTCCTGCATTGGAAGCGCCAAGTCTTAACCACTGGACCATAAGGGAAGTCCTCCCTTGGAGGTTTTATTTTTTTAATTAATTTATTTATTTTAATTGGAGGCTAATTACTTTACAATATAGTAGTGGTTTTTGGCACACATTGACATGAATCAGCCACGGGTGTACATGTGTTTCCCATCCTGAACCCCCCTCCCACCTCCCTCCCCATCCCATCCCTCAGGGTCATCCCAGTGCACCAGCCCTGAGCACCCTGTCTCATGCATCGAACCTGGACTGGCAATCTGTTTGAGTTTTGAGTATGAGTTTAGAGTTAAATGACCTGGGTTCAGCTTTGGGCTTGATCATCCACAAGAAGAGTGTGTGTGCTTAGTCGTTCAGTCATGTCCGGTTCTTTGCGACCCCATGGACTGTAGTCCGCCAGGCTCCTCTGTCCTTGGGGATTCTCTAGGCAAGAATACTGGAGAATGTCCTCCTCCAGGGGATCTTCCCAACCCAGGGATCAAACTCAGGTCTCCCACATTGTAGGTGGATTCTTTACCATCTGAGCCACCGGGAGACATGTCCAAATTAAGTTCACATCTCAAGGAGAGCACAACTGGGCACAGAAGTCTCCAGGTACAAGTTGGTTGGTGCCTGCTCTCGGTACATACCACACTTAAGGGGATTTGTGCCATTAAAGAAATGGCAACCCACTCCAGTACTCTTGCCTGGAAAACCCCATGGGCAGAAGAGCCTGGTAGGCTGCAGTCCATGCGGTCTCGAAGAGTCGGACATGACTGAGCAACTTCACTTTCACTTTTCACTTTCCTGCATTGGAGAAGGAAATGGCAACCCACTGCAGTGTTCTTGCCTGGAGAATCCCAGGGACACGGGAGCCTGGTGGGCTGCCATCTATAGGGTCACACAGAGTCGGACACGACTGAAGCGACTTAGCAGCAGCAGCAGTGCCATTAAAACAGTCAATTGCTAAGTTCCTAGGGACAGAAAGTAGAACAGTGTTTGAGAGGTTGTAGGAGGGGGAGTGAGGTGTTATTTTGGGAGGTTCAGGGTTTTAGTTTAGGAAATGGAAAGAGTTCTATGGTTGGATGGTGTTGATGTTACACAATGTGAATATATTTAATGCCACTGAACTGTACCCTTAAAAATGGCGAAGATGGTATATTTTAAGTTGTGTACATTTTAGTACAATTGGAAAAAAAAAAAAAAAAACACTACAATAAGCCAAAGACAAAGATAGCTCTGATGCTCACTGTGTTGAAAAGGCTGAAGGGGCCTGGTCCCAAGGTCCCAAGCTCCCAAAGGCCTCGAGAGGGAAAACCTGAAGCAGATGCTGGCCAGGCCAGCCTCCACAGGGGCATGCAGTGCAGGGAGGGGGAGTAGGAAGAAAAGATGGGCCCAGAAAGAGGAACAAGTGGGGAAGGGAGCCCTCAGCCCAGTGCTCCTGGAGAATGTGCGGAAAACCTTCCTCACCTTCCACGTTTCAGATGAAACAAGGCAGATGGAGGGGATGGAGGGGATAAAAAGGAAAGGACCTGTGGGGCTCAGCTCCCTGATTTTCTACAAGGACCACTGAATATGGTGTCCATGGGTAGGTACATGCCAGGTGGGCTCTGACAGTCAGTCAACCAACACGTATCTCCGGGTGTGCACCAGGAAATGCGCAGGTAACAGTCCTGTGTGGTGGGGAATCAGGTGAGGGGCCTATTCAGGGTGGAAGTGGCAGGATTATCCAGGAAGGCTTCCTGGAGGAGGCAGCCTTCCCTGACTGTTGAAGGAGTTGGGGAGAGTATTAGAAGGTACTTGGGGGGGCCAAGGAGTAGGCTTCCAGGTCAGAGGGAGCTTCATGTATTCTCTTCACACAGACATACCCCTTACCCTGCCTCAATTTTTCTGGAGTCTTGCTGATTGATTACAAGCTACATGAAAGACAGACCCTCCTCTGCAAGGCCTTGATGGTCCACTTAGGTGCCCCCTTAAGGATTCAGCAAATAAGTAATTACTAAGACTGACTCAGCAAGAAAATGAAATATCTCTTGGGGAGGGGGTAGACAAATTCCCTGTATAATGAAGGGAATTGCATAGGCCCTTCATTGCCTATGGGCTGGGGCCCATGAGAGGGGGACAGAAGGTGGCAGCCAGTGAAGCCAGGCAGATGCTTTGTTTCTGCGGCATGACCTTTCCAGAGAGAGCAGGGCCACTTCCTTCAGATAAACACCCACCACACAACTGGAGCACAGGATGTATCCTCCAAGCCGTCCTGCACAGAGGCCTCAACTGTTTACACCCGTACTTAACTGCATCCCAGGGGGAATATCAAGTGATGCTCTAGCCAGGATGCCCAAAGGATAGCAATAGACCCCTCTGGAGACAAGAAGCCTCCTGCCCTGGCTCACGTCCTGGGCCCTGCTTTTTCTCTCTGTCTGTCTTCGCTAGCGGCAGCCTCTCAGGTGGTTCTCTTGGGCCAAGAAGAGAGGATGGTCACACCCTGACCTCCGGGAACCCTCCTCCCAGCTCCTGTTGTGTATCTTCCTTTCCCAGGGGTCCTGGTGTGTGACTTTCAGGACCAGGAGGAAAAATGTGGTCTCTCTTTCTGAAACTGCAGACTTTAGCCTGACTCCTCGAGACAGTGTTGAGGGGGCGAGGGGAGCCCTGTGGGAGGGAGGAGGCGCGAGGCGGTTGTCAGGCACCTGCGAGGGCTGCCCACGCTCCCGTCATCCTCAGACCACCACGGAGGCTGGAGGAAACCCGCACGTGGGGAGACCCTTGACCGCAGTTAGGAGGTCGGGGGCAGGTCTGGCTGAATTCAAAGCTCTTAACTCACTAAAATATGCCGTTCCCCTGAGATGGGGATGAATCTTCTGTGAGCAGGTAGCAGAAACCAAATTCAAATGTGGATGTTTTGTTTTTCAGTAAGCATAGCACTTTGCTGCTTTGTGGAGGCCTGGCAGACCACCTTTCCAGCCTCTCAGCCCAGCTCCTTGCTAGTCCGTGTCCTTCCTCTGTCTCCTTCTCCCTGTGCCTTGTCTCTGTCTCTCTTTCTCTCTATTTCTATCTCTCCCTCCCTCCCTTCCCTAGTCACTGTCAACACGTTTGACTTCCCCAGTAGAGAGTTTTACAGCCGTAATAATGCAGTCCATCTTCTGGAGTTTAAGGCACCCTCACACATTATCTCATTTGTCTTTGCAGCTTTTCTGTAAGGTGAAGGCTTGACAGAAATAGTAAAACAAGAGGTGCGAGCTATAAAAGGACTTTCATGAGGTTCTGTGCGAGAGCAGGGTGGGTGCTGGGGGTCCCTGAGACCGATGCTTCCAGAAGACCCACTAAGCCTGGCATGTGAGGCTTTGTAGCAGCCTGCACTCTTCCAACAAGCCTAGAAGTGTTTTAAGAACTAAAGATGTGATGTGGAAGCAATAGGAATTAACTCTGCCTGGGGCATCCTCTGAAGTGACCATGTGACACTGGTGTTCAGCCTTGAAGGATGGGCAGCACATTTCTGTTTCAACTACAGGAAAAACAAGAAAGATCTGGGAGAGAGAAGGGCCGGTATCCCTGCTCGTTTGGGCTCACCGGGCTGGATAACCAGGTGCCTGCGGTCGGCAGTGGAATAAGGATGAGATTCCAGAAGACTCGGTGATTTTTCCAGGGGGCGATGCTGTGAGTGTACCAAGGGATTTAGAACATGATCCTGCCCATGAGGAGCTTATAACCTAGTTGAGAAAATAAGCTCAGGTAGACACTGAGCCACTCAAAGCTATTGCTTTAGAGAATATAGTTCTGAGTCCTACTGAAATAGCATTCCAAAGAAAGGAAAGATCAAGTACGGGCAAGGCAAGTCCAAGAAGTCATCACAAGAGAGGGGGAGGAGAACCGCATGGGAAGGGAAACTTTTAGGTGGGCAAAAAGGGGAGGAAACCTGGGGAAGCGGAGGGGAGGCCTGAGGTGGGAGCCCTCAGGCCCCTGTCGTCTTAGCATTGCATTTGTCCCCAGACCACCCCCTTTCCCATCTCCCTGCCCCCATGATCCTGTCTCGACCCTCAGATTGATACTCAGTTAGAATATAATGGGTCATCATATCACTCTCTTATGTGAAAAGTCTGCCATGGCTCCGTTCTGGGTGGAAAGAAAGTAAATCAAGGGGTGTGGGAGGGATCCAAGTCCCTGAAGGGGAGGATGGAAATGTTGTAAGTTCCTGAACTAGATTTCCTGCCTGCCTGCTCCCTTCCATTGGCAAATCCGGGCTCCAGCTGTTTCTCATGCCTGGAACCTCTTGAGACACTGGCTAGCCCAGGGGACTCTAGAGAGATTGAAACATACTGGTCTTCAACAATTAGTTTTTGAATGAATGACCAGGTGAGTGAATGAATGAATGAGAACCTGAATTCCCTTTCCTTTCTCCTCTATCACTCATCACAGGCAGCTCACCAGGTGCTGTGTCTATCTGTCGTCCCTCGGTATCCTCAGGGGATTGTTTCCAGGATGGATATCTAAATCCATGGATGTTCAAGCCCCTTATATAAAAGGGTATCAGTTCAGTTCAGTCGCTCAGACATGTCCGACTCTTTGCGACCCCATGAATTGCAGCACGCCAGGCCTCCCTGTCCATCACCAACTCCCGGAGTTCACTCAGNGAAGTTAAATAAGCAGGGTGACAATATGCAACCTTGATGTACTCCTTTTCCTATTTGGAACCAGTCTGCTGTTCCATGTCCAGTTCTAACTGTTGCTTCCTGACCTGCATACATGTTTCTCAGGAGGCAGGTCAGGTGGTCTGGTATTCCCATCTCTCAGAATTCTCCGCAGTTTGTTGTGATCCACACAGTCAAAGTCTTTGAACCTACCCTCGTCTTCCTGTATACTTTACATCATCTCTAGGTTACTTACAAGAACTTGGTTGTTGGTCGTCCAGTTGCTAAGTCATGTCCAACTCTTTATGGCCCCATGGACTGTAGCCTGCCAGGCTCCTCTGTCCATGGGATTTCCCAGGCAAGAATACTGGAGTGGGTTGCCATTTCCTTCCCCAGGGGCTCTCTCCAGGCCCAGGGATCAAACACACGTCTTCCACATTGCAGGTGAATTCTTTACCATCGAGTCCCGAGAGGCCCTCTACAATACCTAATATAATGTAGATGATAGGTAAATAGAAGCTCAGAGCAGCAAATTCAAGTTTTGCTTCGGGGAAATTTCTGGAATTTTTTTCTTTCCAAGTATTTTCCATCTGCTGTAAATAGAAGCTCCAAGCAGCAAATTCAAGTTTTGCTTTGGGGAAATTTCTGGAATTTTTTTCTTTCCAAGTATTTTCCATCTGCTGTTAGCTGAATCTGCAGATACAGAAGGCTGACTTTACTCAACTCTGGACAAATGCAGTTCTAAGTACTTTGTTCATATTCTCTCTCACACCTCTGAGTGTATTCAGGCACATCTGACAGCTGAGAAAATGTTCAGGGAGACTGTAAGTAATACCGATGATAATAATAATGTCAGTGATAGCTGACTCTCATTGAGCACGATCTATGTGTCAGGCACCGTCTAAATGATATAAACATGGTATTCCACTTAACCCCACAACAACCCTATGAAGTTACTGTTTTGAAGATAAGGAAACTGACAGAGAGCTAAGTGATGCAGCAAGTTCTCACAGCAAGTGAATGAATGAAAATAAATGGGCACTAAGAAAGCGGGTGCAATCAACAAAAACAGAAAATCATTTCCATCCCCTTCTCGAATGGGGTCCATCTCCAAAACAAAGGTGAGTGACCATGAACAGGTTTGGGCCCCAGCGCCCCCCAGACTCAGAATCATTGAGATTGCTCCCCGAGTCACCTCCTCCCACCTCCTCCTAGGTTAGCACAGCAGCCAACCCGGAGCCGTAGCTCTTCAGATGATAAGGGCTCTGGGAATGGCTTGAAGGAGAAGAGTTAATTAGTTCACAGCAAACAGAGCAGGAGCATGATTGCTCCCACCGCAGGGGGTTGATGGCGTGTGATAAAGGCTAAACCAGCCCCCAGGAAGTTCAGTCCTTCAGCACCTGCACAGACGGAAGGACAGGGGACCTCCTCTTCTTCCTCCAGGGACCAGAGTCACCATCCAGAACAGAGTGGGATTAAAGAAACCTCTCCAAGTTGCACCTGGCCCACCCCACCCCACCCTGCCTTGACTGTCAGCAATCTT